>APFE030715780.1:0-26725 GCA_000404065.3 Pinus taeda | reverse complement strand
GGAAAACCGGTGCAACTATTTGAGGGTTTTCTTATTAAGCAATATCAGAGTACAATTTGGGTGCCGAAACTGGCCTACACAATAGAGAATTTCCTTGGCAGTAATACCTCTCAGTTTCTGACAAATCTACTGGTTGAAACCCTGGATAATCCTTTCGGCAACAACTCAGCACCAATTTGCCCTAGAAACCCCAGCATCTGCCCAATCTGGACTGCATCAGCCTCTCCTAGCCTAGCGCTAGCCCTGCGTCAGCCTATCTTGGCCTGCCTCAGCCCCAAGAGGCCCCGCGTCAGATCTGTGAGCCTCTGCGTCAGCTACGTTGGCCCCTCTGGTGCTCTGCGCAACACTTAGCTACCTCTGCATGGCCCTGCGTGAGCACTGGCTGCTCTTGCATCTCTCTCTCTGGCTTCTCTGCTGCTATCCCGACACTATCTCTGCCTCTCTGTCTCTCTGAACTTAATGCCCCTCAGCTACTCTCTGATCACTGATTCTATCTCTCTTAGCAAAGCCCACTCTAGAGAATAAAATGACTGATCACTCTGGTGTATTTTCCAAGTGACCCTCAAGCTTCCTCTTATAGTTTTCCCGTTGACATATCAACGACCGAGATTAAGTCCCTAATCATTGGCTAAGATTAGATCTGGCTTGATCCATGTCTTTTGGACCATTCTAACACAGATTCATATTAATACACATTAATATTTTATTTTCCTTAAGTTGAGACTTAGGGACTCCATTAAAAATATTAATTATTTTAATATCTCCTGATCTGTTTAGAATTTGCCCAAACCCTTTTTGGGTATTGGAGATCTCATGTGACCCAACCTCTCCACCAAATTTTGTGGCTAGAGCACATCCGATGCTACCCCAAATCAACACTCCCTCTTAGCAAGGACTGTGCTCTAACAATACTCCTCACTGAGCATTACTCTGATGCTAGGCCTTCCTGCCCAACATCCTCTGCACTGCTGCATCCTGTACTGCTGCCCATGGTTCTGCCACTGCCACTGTTGAATCTGTACGACAACTCCCTCTGCATCCGTGCTGCTGCTAGTCCTTTCTCCCAACACTACATCCGCACTACAACTCCTCTCATTATGCTACATCGTGCTACCCACTATTGCAATGCAACTCAGTTATTGAGAAGTAAGCAGCTGATCTCCCAACTGGCCTCCCTGTTGGGCTAGAGACACTCACTGGTGTTGAAGCTCCCTCTTCCACTGACAAGTGCTCCCTCTCTGACCTCTGCGCTGCTGCAACAACTCCCTGCATCTCGCACCGTTGCACACCTCTCCGTGCCATCCTGCACTGGTGCAACACTCCTGTGCCTCTCGCACTGTTGCAGCTTACTAACCTTGCACTGTCTCAGGACTCCTGCATTGTAGCTCTCTCTGTTGCTCCATTCGCTTCCGTCTCTACCCACCTAGCCAGTCCTGCTACTCCTCTTCGGGGTTCCTGTAGCAAGGTCTAATCCAAGAGGCTGGGTACCTCGAGGATCCTGCCCCTCATCGCCTATAGTACATCTGACTATAGCTCGATCTCTCCCCACTTCCGCTCAAGTGGTGTGTGTGCACTCATGGCATAGTCATCGTCTGTCAAAACTTCCTTCTCTGACCGTGCTGGCGCTGCCTTAGTCTTGGAAGACTCTCTCTTACTCTTCTTCCTTGGACAGTGGGTTGCATAATGACCCAGCTCCCCACGATGGAAGCACTTGATCTTGGAGAGATCTTTCTTCTTTCGCTTCTCCTGCTTTCCCTCAGATGCTATGGCCACATCTTCCTCCTCGTGCTTGACTTTGATTCCCTTGCTGCTGCTACCCGTCGTCGACTGTTGTTTGATCTCTTCCTGGCGAAGAGCTACCCACATCTCATCCCACGATGGAAGTGTCCCTCTGCCCAGTATACTCTGGACAAATACCTCCCAGTCTTCTGAGACAGCATTTAGGGTTGTCCTCACCATCAACTTTTGATCCGGTGTCGCTCCTATAGTAGTCAACTAGTCGCGAATCTCATTCAGTCCTTTGAGGGAGGTGTCAATCCATTGTCCCTTCTTCATCTGATACGACCTCATCTGATTCTCAAGCAACATTCTTCTTTGCACAAAAGTATGCTGGTATAGCTTCTTGAGAGCCTCCCACATCTCAAATGTCATTTCCTTCTCAGCTATATGTGGTACCACATGATCCTTGACCCCATCAAGGATAATGAACTTGGCCCTCGTCATCGCCTCCTCGTACATGTCATTATCACTGGGGTCGACCGGGACAACTACTACCTTCAAGGTGAAGTTCTTGACACGATTTCTGTCAAGCACGGATAAGATTTTGGCCTTCCAGACTGCGAAGTTCGATGCTTCGTCCAGTCTATCTTGGTCTCTTACCTTGTGTAGTGCCATGATGCTCCTCTACTTCTCTCCTGGAAGTTCTTTGTTCGACTCCTCTGAGTCTCTACTTCCCGTTTGGAAGTTCTCTTCTGGACTCCCTCTGAGTCTTGATTTCCCTCCTGGAAATCCTTCTGCCGCTTGTCGAGATGCCCCCTACTTTGATTGACTTGTGTAGCTGCACTGTTGATCCGGGTTCCTCACCAGCTCCACTCTGCAATATTCCTGCAGCCTTCTAGACCCCAAGAACTGCCTCTCTGTGAACTATGTCATCCCCTCTCTGCCTCACGCTGGCCCTGCGTCACCTTGGATGGGTTTGCTTTAGCCCTGGGATGCCCTGCGTTAGCCCTCTGACCCTCTACGTTAGCAACGCTGGTCTCCTTGAGGCTCTGCGCAACTCTTGGCTTCCTCTGCGTGGCCCTTGCTGGCTCTGTGTCACACTCCTTGGCTTTGCTAGAAACAACTTTTGTCACCTCAGGACAGCTGTTTTCTGCTGCTATTGTTCTGCTCGGCTGATGTCTTTTAGTCCTCCTGTGATCTGCAATCACACTCTGATACCATGTTGAAATTTCTAAGTTTACTTAGTTAGAAACCCTCCATGCACTTTCTCTGAATTATTCCTACCTACTTGTTATTTTCCTTAACAAGTTATTTACAATGTAAATACTGAAAATACTTGTTATTTTCCTTAACCAAGTTATTTACAATGTAAATACTGAAAATAAACACTAGTGCATGCTCAACATATTATAGATGAGAAACTAAAGGAAACAAGAACAAACACACCATATGGCACCATTATTTTTGGACTAATGTCCTCGACAAAACCCAATGTGGGAAAACCGATGCAGCTATTTGAGGGTTTTCTTATTAAGCAATATCAGAGTACAATCTGGGTGTCGAAACTGGCCTACCCAACAGAGAATTTCCTTGGCAATAATACCTCTTAGTTTCTGACAAATCTACTGGCTGAAACCCCGGATAATCCTTCCGGCTACTACTTAGCACCAATCTGTCCCAAAAACCCCAGCGTCTACCCAATCTGGACTGCATCAGCCTCTCCTAGCCCAGCGCTGGCCCTGCGTCAGCCCCAGGAGGCCCCACGTCAGCTCTCTGAGCCTTTGCGTCAGCTACGCTAGCCCCTCTGGTGCTCTACGTGGCCTGCATGAGCACTGGTTGCTCCTGTGTCTCTCTCTCTGGCTGCTCTGCTGCTATCCCGACACTATCTTTGCCTCTCTGTCTCTCTATACTCAATGCCCCTCAGCTGCTCTCTGATCACTGATTCTGTCTCTCTTAACAACCCCCGCTCTAGAGAATAGAATGACTGATCACTCTGGTGTATTCTCCAAGTGACCCTCAAGCCTCCTCTTATACTTTTCCTATTGACATATCAACGACTGAGATTAAGTCCCTAATCAACGGCTAACGGCTAAGATTAGATCTGGCTTGATCCATGTCTTTCGGACCATTCTAACACAGATTCATATTAATACACATTAATATTTTATTTTCCCTAAGTTTAGACTTAGGGACTCCATTAAAAATATTAATTATTTAGGGACTCCATAAAAATATTAATTATTTTAATATCTCCTGATCTGTTTAGAATTTTCCCAAAGCCTTTCTGGGTATTGGAGATCTCATGTGCCCCAACCTCTCCACCAAATTTCGTGGCTAGAGCACATCCGATGCTACCCCAGATCAACAATTATCTTGTATCTTGTATTCTTGTACTTGTGGATATTTGAGGGCCATTATCCCTGGTACAAGAGCCCTAGATTGTTGTATTATATCAGTTGAAATAATATAACGAATATTGGGTTATTATACATACTTGTGTAAAAAGTTGTGTATATTTTGTGCATTAGTAGACTTACTGTTGTTTATATTTCTCTGTGCAAAGTAGCTTTGTTGTAATTCTTGGTTTGGTAGCATCATTGACTTAAGATTTGATCCTAGGCACCAAGATTGTGGAAAAACAACATTGTATCAGAGCGTGCCTGAGCTACCTTGAGGGACAATGAATCAGAGCGTGCACCATGAAGTATAACTTAAGAGGGAGTTGGTCACATTCCAAGTGAAGGGCTCAATAGAATGTCGAAGTTACAGGTTGGTCTCCGGTATGAGGATAGGTTGGAGGGTTTGTCCAACTATATATAGTCAATGCAAGGAAATGATCAAGTTGGTCTTGCGGGTCAACAAGATCTAGGAGTTTTTCGAGAAAGCCATCGAGTAGCCAACTGACCCTAAGGAGCTGGAAGCGTATGAATAATTGGATACAAAGGCAAGATTGATCATCCTAAATGGTGTGAAGCAATCCCTGATACCTCATTTGTCCGCAAAGAACACTGCACATGAGATGTGGATGGCTCTTCAAAATTTGTTCTAGAATAAGAACGAGAACCGAGTGTTGGTATTGGAGGATATGTTGAAGTCCACCAATATGATAAAGGGTGACGGAGTGGCTTTGTATTTGACGATATTGTCTCAAGTTCAACATGAGCTTACCGCCGTTAGTGTGACTATTTCAAATTCTGATATGGTGAGGATTACTTTGAAAGGGTTCACCCAGAAATGGAAGCCCTTTATCAAGGGGATTGTTGCCAGAGTGGAATAGGCTGTGGGACAACTTCATTCAGGAAGAGTTGCGAGACGAGGATCTTCATTCGAAGAAGAAGGCTTCAGATGATGATGTGGCATTTGTAGCACAAATGAAGGGCAAGCAAAAGGACTTGAGTAAGATCAAGTGTTTCAATTGTGGCAAGATGGGTCATTTTTTGATGAGATGTCTGATGAAGAAGAAAGGAGATGACAAGAAGAAGAAAGGGAAGCAGGTCGTCGAGGTTGGAGGAGGAGGACTTTGCCTTGATCTCTAATTTCTTATAGGGTACAATTGATGAGGGTGCATGGTACATGGAAAGTGGATTGTCAAAGCATATGACAGGGTCACAGGATGTATTCCAAAATCTAGTTGAGTGGGACTCGAAGTTGCACATGGTGTTCGGTGAAAAGAAGCTAGAAGGAAATCTGAGGATCGAGAGTTGTTCCATTGAAGATGGAGTCAGGGCAAGTTATGCAAGTCCATGATGTATTGTTTGTACCAGGACTCAGATATAGTGTGATATATGTCTCAGCAATGGAGTAGAAGGGGTTTGAGGTCTTGTTCCACGGTGGGAAGGCAAGACTCAGGCCCAGAGGCTCGAGCTCCACAGGTGTACTGATTGGAGTTAGAGAGCATGGTCTATACAGGGTGACGGGCAAGCCTATGGATCATGAGAAGAAGAAGTGTGAAAACTCCATAGCGGAATTCTATTGCAGCAACTGGAAATTATTGTCCTAATTGTAATTTTAATTTAACAATTTATTTAGTGTTTCCTATATCAAACACTGAATAACTCAAACTGAATTCTACACAAATAAAACCATGGAAGAATAAACACTGGAGGAAATGCTAGCACACATAAAATAACAAAGTTATTTTGGACAAAAGTCCCCAGAAAAACCCAGCTTGGGAAAACCGGTGCAACAATTGAGGGTTTTAATATTATGCACCAATGAAATAATCTGAGTACAACTGGATGTTGAAACTGGAAATTCTATAGAGAAATACTAACAAAAAATCTGGAGAGGAATTTTCCTCACCCCACAGGCAGTCTCCCGGCACAACTTGCCTTCAGAATTTCGGGCTTCTGAGGCACTGTGTCAGCCTTTGTGCTGCTCTGGGTAGCTGGATGGAAGGCTTCCGCTAGACTAGACTTTGATGAAGTCGTTATGCCTTCTGTTGACTCGAAAGACGCTTCTCTCGCACTCTGGGACCCCTTCCTGGCCTCTAGAACTAAAAACATAAATCTCTCCCAGCAAATTGACTTTGCCTCTAGAGGCTGTTGCGCAACTCTGCATCAGCCTCTTTGTGGCTCTTCTACCTCTCTGGAAATGCATTCACCGGATCTGGAACCCTTCCTCTGACTTAAATCTCTCATTGCTTCGATCTCAGTGGCTCTCTCTCTGGGAACTGACTGCTACAACTCAGGAAAACGATATGTTCATGAAATTGATCTGCTCAAGTGTCTTCTCCAAGTGTCGATCGACTACTTCTTATAGTCCTCTGTTGGGATTCCAACGGCCAAGATTAACTCTTAATCGATGGCTAGGATTAACTTGAAGTTAATCCGTGTGAGTTTCTATATCATTCATGCGTTGACTTAATTAGTTCTAACTAATTAACTGTATTCCCTAAGTTTTGACTTGGGAAATATTTAAAAATTGGATAGTAATCTAATTAAGTCATTTCTAGGTGGAATTTCTAGAAATGATTTCTGGGGTTTAGAGATCTCCTATATTCTAGCCTCTCCACAAAATTTCAAGGCTAGAACACGTCCATTGCTACAAAAACTAACACTCCCTCTTAATGAAAAGTGTGTTTTAGTGCTACGGCTCACCCTGTAGCAATACCTTGTCTCTACATCATCTCTTGTCATGTTGCTTCCCACCAACCATTGCGCAAATTTGATATGCGTTGAATCTGTGCTGAACTGTTGACCTTGCTGAACTGTTGCCAACGCTGCAATTCCCTCTCATCTATTGTTGTTGTAACTGCAACAACTACAATTGAGAAGCATCCTAAATACTGAATCAACTGTGATCACTATGATGCCTCTGTCTCCCAAGTCTCTGAATGTTTGCTAGTATTTGTGCTTTTACTGAGGAATATCTGCTGCTATTGACTCTGCACTATGCCATCTGCACTGCTGCCAACTCTGCATTACGCTCCCCAACATCTAGCGGCTACTAGTCTATGCATCTGTCACTCTAGTATCTGACTAAATCAACTGACTTTGATTCATCCTGCTACTAAAAATTGTGGGCCCCTGTAGCAAGGTATTGATCCAAGAGGTGGACTACTCAAGAATTCTGCCCATTTTTAGCGCTATGGGGCTACAACACCAAGTCACTCCAATTCACTCCTGAGGTATATCAGCAAACATAGCGAAGCCTTCCTCCAGCCTGGAGGACAACCTATCTATCTTTGTGATGTTGCCTATTGGTTCTGCTTCTCCTCCTTGTCCTTGTTTCTAAGAGGACACTAGGTACTGTGTTGACCAATCTCACCACATCTGAAGCACTTAACCTTCGATAGGTCCTCCTTTCTTCTCTACTCCCCCTGTCCCTGTTGGGACCCTTAGATGTGAGGGCCACATTCTCCTCCTCCTCCACCTGCTTCTATCCATTGCTAATGCCATTGATGGAGCTATTCAATAGAGCTCGTCTCAACTCCTCCTGCTGCAAATCGGCCCACATCCTATCCCACCTTGCAAGGTATCTCTACCACTCCTTGGAGACACTGTATAGTTCCAATCACACTAGCTCTATGGGTTGAGGCACTACCCCAATAACTAACAGTTGCTCTCGTACTTCCTAAATCTTGGTGAGGAAGGGGTCTATGCCTTGCCCTTTCTGTATCCTGATGCATCTCAACTTCTCCTCTAAGTACATCTTCCGCTGCTCAGAAGTGCCTTGGTATAGTGTGGAGAAAGTCTCCCACATCTTTTTGGTTGTTCCCTTGGCCGCTATATGTGAGACAATATGATCCCGAACCCCGTCTAGGATCAACCTCTTCGCCTGTGCCATCTCCTTTTTGTACTCCTTTAGCTGATCTGCATCTGTGGCAACTGCTACCACTGCATCAATATATGGCTTCAGGCCATATTCATCTAGAAGGAATGGCATCTTTGCCTTCCAGATGACATAGTTGGAAGCTCCATCCAACCTGTTTTGATATCAAAGTCCAACAGTGGCCATCTCAACAAATGTCAAAAATACCCACTGTCTTATATATATCTTCAACATTAGGTGTTTGCCTTGAAATCTTGCTTTCAATTGGCTAAATGGCAGTTTGATGAAAATATTTTGGTCACTAATATTTTCGTCTTTTTCCTTCTGCAAACCAAGTGGTAATCAAAGATTCTTCCTTCTGTGGGAAACTTGTTGAAATGGGTTAGCATCGGATGTGCTAGGCCTCAAATTTTGTAGGGAGGCTTGGGCACATGCATTCCAAAGAACCCGGAAAGAGTTTTGGGAAATTCCAACCAGAAGTGATTTTATTAAAATAATTAATATTTTTAATGGGGTTCCTATGTCTAAACTTAGGAAAATTAAAATGTTAATGGGTATTAATCTAATCAGGGGTGAAACTTCTACAAAAAGCCACAGATCAAGCCAAAACAATCTAGCCTTTGATTAAGATTTAATCTAAGCCATTGGTTGTCCAACAAGAAGATATAAGAAGGGGCTTGAGGGTCATTTGGAAAACACACCAAGAGATTAAGGAAATCGATTTTCTGAAGTGAGAAGTTCTTAGGAGGAAAAATCATATGAAGAGATCTCTTGCAGTTGAGGGGCAGGGATAGAGCTTCCAGAGAGAGAGATTCTCAGCGGGAGATACATTAGCAGAGAGGCAGTGTGTGATCTAGAATCCTTGACGCAGAGGCTGACGCAAGGCCAGCAGGGCCAAGCAGAAACAACACAGAGGGAGAGAGATAAAGTCGAAAGTCACAGCAGAGGGCCATTTTAAGCAATCAGAAGTCGAGGTGTGAGACCGGGAGGCTGAGAGTAGTGACTCTGGGCTACTGATTGATTCCCTAGTTGGATGATGTAATGCCTACAAGGGTTGATGCTCAGACAACGTAGAGGCAGCGTAGGCCTTGCCAAGGGCACCTCATCCAACGGATGGAACAATCGAGACTTTTTCTCAGTGCTTATGTGACGTAAAACTCACAAAGCTTTTGCCAGTATTTCTCTCTATAACTGAATAACCATGGGAGGTATTCAGTGATGTATTCAGAATTTCTTACTGCTTAATAATAATAAACCCTCAAAGCTGCCGCACCAGTTTTCCCGCATTGGGTTTTTCTGGGGAATTTTGTCCAAAAATCACTATGTTCTATGTACTTCTATTTTCCTTGCTCAGTTTCTATGTTTCAGAATCATATTTAATTGGTGTAGGCTACTTTAGTAATTTACTTCAATGTTTCAAGAAGAAATCTGAAATAAGCTTGTAATGTAATTTACAATCTAGGAGAAGTAGATTCAGTTAGTTGTCATAGGATTCCTGAGATTGTTAGATCTAGGAATTTTCACAAAACTTTGATGATTTCACTAGATTTTCAGTTATCCATGTGGCTCCAACTACTGATCAACATATCGAATGATAGCTCCAAAAGGAATGTCACTATCCACATAATGGCATACATCATCAAAATCTTGAGGATGATCCTTAGAAGAGTAATTCTCATACCCTCCTCCATATTCTTTATGATTCTGTAGCTGCTGGTTTTGGGCTTCAGATTTGCAATCTATTTTATTATTTGTTTGTCTTTGATGATACCAATGCTTCCATGAGTTTTGTCACTCTCATGAAAAATTTGCTCAAATCTACATTTTCCCTTGTTACCTTTGGCTTCCCCTTTGGATTCCAGTCTTGGAATTCTTATTCTCGATATCACCTTGATTTTAGCCCACAAGTTGCCAAAATCATGCACTCAATATGACCTTAATTTAACCCACAACTTGCCAAAATCATGCTCTAATATTGTTGTAATGTACCAAAGCTAACATATACTAATTCAACCCAACAAATTTTTAAAATCTTCTGTAACGCATTCCATCAAATATATAGTGAACAAACATTTCTTCGAACACTTGGAGAGAAAACTCATAAATGTGAAAATTCCTAGTCTTGAAGGAACCCCTACTGCATCAAATATTTGAATCTACTTCACCTACTTGACTTTTAAACTACATTCAACAAGTTATTCTTCTGAATATTGAAGCAAATTACTTTTGTAGCCTACACTAATTAAATATTTGATCTCTTGAAACAGAGAAAAGAACAAGATACATAGGACACTTATTTTTGGACATGATAGTCCCTGTAAAAACCCAATGCGGGAAAACCGGTGCAACAACTCTTAGGGTTTATTATTATGCAGGAGAAATATCTGAATACAAATCTAGGATGCTCATCTAGAAATCCTTTACAGAGAAAATAGTGGCGGAAAATCTAAGTGAGTTTTACCTCACTTCACTCGGGAAAATTCTAGTTGATCCGACATAGACAAAATAGTGGCGGGAAATCTAAGTGAGTTTTACCTCACTTCACTCGGCAGAATTCCAGTTGATCCGGCACAATACTGGCTAACCCCGACTATTTATGTGTTGGCTTTGCGTCAGTCCTGCCTCACCTTCTCTACCCTCTATGTCAGCTCTCCCGGCAGTTCCCTACAGTTCCCGACAGTTTCGGTTGTTCCGGCAGTTCTGGATTCTGCGTGACAGGTAGCTTTTCTACGTCAGCTCCCAACTACCGCGCTACCTCTGCGTCAACTTACCTGGCTATTCCGGCAGTTCTGGATTCTGCATGACAGGCAACTTTTCTATGTCAGCTCTCCCAACTATTGCGCTGCCTTTGCGTCAACTTTCTTGGTTGTTCCAGCAGTTACTGGCAATTTTCGCTGTTCCGACAGTTCTAGATTCTACGTGACAGGCAACTTTTCTGCGTTAGCTCCTCCTGGATTTTGCGTTGCCTCTCTGTAAGCTCTGTCCGACTCTTTGTCAGTATTCTTCTGAAAGTCCTCCCGGATTCTCACTGCCCCTCTATTACAAGATCTCCCCAATCGATTTTCCTCTTGAGAACTTCTCACATCAAAAAATCGATTACCTCAATCTCTCTGTCTCTGTTTCCAAATGAACCCCAGGCCTCCAATAAGATTTAGCTTCCACCAATGATAAATCTGGCCTCTAAGGTCAATTTGGCTTCAACAGATAACACTTGGCCTCCTGGAGTATTTTAGAAAGTAAATATTTGGCCTCCTAAGGTGATAAATGATTCGGCCCCTTCACAAATGCAATTCTCAGCCACACAAGATAATTCAACTCTTTGGAAAATTTCATTGGCAAAATCTCAGCGTCCTCAAATTGACGATGATTTCGACCCTCTTGAAATAGCTGAGCCTCCAAACAAATTAGCCCAGAACTTGGCTATCTTTCACAATAGGAAAATCATTCTCCTCAAATTTACCTCTGCAATACAAACCTTGCTCGGAAGTTTTTCCTTAAGATTGAGGGTTTCTCTTTCAACAAGCTCGCTCCAACCCCTCTAATGATGACAAATGGGAAACTTGAAGTGATTTCCCCCATTGACAGACAGCTTTTCTGCGTCAGCTCCTCTCGGATTTTGCGTTGCCTCTCTGTAAGCTCTGTCCGACTCTTTGTCAGTATTCTTCTGAAAGTCCTCCCGGATTCTCACTGCCCCTCTAAGACAAGATCTCCCTAATCGATTTTCCTCTTGAGAACTTCTCACATAAAAAATCGATTACCTCAATCTCTCTGTCTCTGTTTCCAAATGAACCCCAAGCCTCCAATAAGATTTAGCCTCCACCAATGATAAATCTGGCCTCTAAGGTCAATTCGGCTTCAACAGATAACACTTGGCCTCCTGGAGTATTTTAGCAAGTAAATATTTGGCCTCCTAAGGTGATAAATGATTCGGCCCCTTCACAAATGCAATTCTCAGCCACACAAGATAATTCAACTCTTTGGAAAATTTCATTGGCAAAATCTCAGGTGATAAATGATTCGGCCCCTTCACAAATGCAATTCTCAGCCACACAAGATAATTCAACTCTTTGGAAAATTTCATTGGCAAAATCTCAGCGTCCTCAAATTGACGATGATTTCGACCCTCTTGAAGTAGCTGAGCCTCCAAACAAATTAGCCCAGAACTTGGCTATCTTTCACAATAGGAAATTCATTCTCCTAAAATTTACCTTTGCAATACAAACCTTGCTCGGAAGTTTTTCCTTAAGATTGAGGGTTTCTCTTTCAACAAGCTCGCTCCAACCCCTTTAATAATGACAAATGGGAAACTTGAAGTGATTTCCCCCAATGGCCAACTAGGGTGGAAATTGATGTTAACCAAAATCGATAGAGTACCAGCAAGGGTGGTAATTGATGTCCACTGAAACTAGTATGAGGGTCTCACCCTTGAGCTAGACTCGCTTGAGCCCAAATCCAATCACAAGAAATAAACACCAAATAGAAATATTGAGGAATGACCTTCTATCCCTTTTTATCGTACTTAATCAGATGTTCTCCAAGATTCTAAGACTCCTCTTTCAATATTTTATGGATGTTTTTCCTCCAAGTGACATTTTACCCTCTACTATTTATAATAACAATTTTCCCCTAAGACTCCTCTTTCAATATTTTATGGATGTTTTTCCTCCAAGTGACATTTTACCCTCTACTATTTATAATAACAATTTTCCCCTTTTTATTAATAATAATTTGCCCCTTTTATTAATAACAACATTATAAAGTAGAGTTGGAGAAAAACCCCTCCCCTTTTTATTAATAATAATTTGCCCCTTTTTATTAATAACAACATTATAAAGTAGAGTTGGAGAAAAACCCCTCTGTCCCCTTAGCAATTTTCCATTTTTGCTAGCCTAAAGGAGACAAGATACGCTATTTGGAAGGGTATCTTCACGCTCAGGAAAGCAGGGACATTACATTACGCTTTTCCAATACATTTTAAAGATTGTAGTAGTTTCTTGTTCATTAGAGTTGCGAGATTCAAGAGTTCCTTTATGATGAAGCATGATATGCTAGGGAAGTAGGTGATGGCTAATTAGGGGGTTAGAGCTCATGCTAGGAATAGTAAGCACTATGTGCTTACTATGTCCCAACCATCTTTTGCATTTTTCTTTTATTTAGTTGTGGTTTCATATGATTTTATCATTCTTTGATTTGCATTGAATTTTTGGGCCTTGGCTCCAAGATGACAAATGTCAATCAACCCAAAGAATGGGTGTGGATAATAAGGGAACCATGGAATCTAGTAAGTATGGATTACCTTGGACATGCTACTTCAATCAGTTTGTTGAAATTTGTAGATTGGGAGGTACTCCAAGCTCTTGTGTTTGGGGTTTGGAGGTTGGACCGCCAAAAAGGGGCTTTGTGGGCATGGAACCCAAGGTGTGGTCTTTGCACCAAAGCATGTGGGTGTGAATCCGTGAGGGCTACTAGACATGTGATGGATGGAGATGATAGAGGACGTCGAGGTGAATCAGACGCATCGAAAATCAACGAAGTCCTAGTTGTCTTTGTGGAGATATTAATTTTTGAAGATATCGTGTGGGCTTGTGCATGATGATTTAAGGTTAGATTAGTATTTGAGTAACCTTATAATAGTTCCCAAGTCCTCTTGGATGAATTTGAAGGAGCCCTTGTATTGTGTATAAATACAAGGTGATGGAGGCTCATTTAGGCATCCATTGGTGCAACACATGAGCAAACAAATGTGAGATAGTAGCTCGTGTAAGAGGGAGAATATTTTTGTATTGGGCCACAGGTTAGGAGCAGCCAAGCGAAGTTGGAAAAACCTAGATGTGGAGCCCTTCCTATACTATTTTGGTTGCCACATCAATCTGTAGGAAGGCCAACTAAAAAGGGAGAACTTGGGGGTTGATTTGACATATTTTTGGACTTGTTTTGCATGGTGTAAACCTCAGGAATAGGCCGTAGGTCTACACTGATGCTACAAGAGGGGGTCGAGGTATGAAATCACTTGGAACAGTGGGCTAAAAGGCCTATCAAGGGTGCATACTAGTCCTAGTTGATAGTGAGGGGCAGCGTCATTAAGTTTGAGGTGGATTGAGTTGAGTAAAGGTGTTTGGGAGTATAAGGAGAGGGTTGTCTAGGAGTTTTTAGGAGCCCTAACCAAGCAGCAACACCTACAACAGTCAAATTGATACAAGGTATGTTTCTTCTTGAATCTTCCTAAGTGTTGGGTTTAGTTTTGGATAAGACTGGAAGATTAGTTGTATTGGGCATCTTGTGGTTGGTGGAGGGCAACAAATAGGTGTCCAAAGTAGCCCTAGAGCACTGGACAAGGACTTTGGACAAGTGTGAGTTGGTTTAAGTGCGGGTAGCCTAAGTAGCTCCTTGATGGACTAAGGAGGCTACTAGAGGAGGCATATTGGAGCTCAAGGTTTAGCTAGCCATAGGAGCAAATTTGATACCCCCTGTTCATCATTGGAGAAGTGACATTTGGTGGTGATAAGTGGTAGCCCTTCATGCCCTTTGTTGATCTTCATTGGACCAGTGCAGGAAGACCATAGTGGGCGGTTGTGAATTGTTCACAAACGAAGTTGTGAAAAAATCAACAGGAGCCTCGATGTGTTGTTGTGTTGATGTACAAACGATCAACGAGAAAGTAGATTGGATAGTCGAGATTCAGTGGCCAGATGGAATTTGAGCATTGATAGAGGTAGATGCTGCAGAGTGGAAGCAAAGGACCAGTGGCGTACAGGATATGACATAGAAGCTGTGATCGCCGATCGTCATATTATCTTGTATTTTGTATTCTTGTACTTGTGGATATTGGAGGGCCATTATCCCTGGTACAATAGCCCTAGATTGTTGCATTATATCAGTTGGAATAATATAACGAATATATGGTTATTATACATACTTGTATAAAACGTTGTTTATATTTTTCTCACTAGTATATTTACTGTTGTTTATATTTCGATTTGCAAAGTAGCTTTGTTGTAGCTTTTGGATGGTAGCATCATTGACTTAAGATTCTATCCTAGACACCAAGATCGTGGAAAAACAACATGGTATCAGAGTATGTCTGAACTACTTGGAGGGACAGTGAATCAAAGCGTGCACCGCGAGGTACAACTTAAGAGGTAGCTAGTCACATTGTAAGTGAAGGGCTCACTTGAATGTCGAAGTTGCAAGTTGGTCTTCGGCATGAGGACAAGTTGGAGGGTTGTCCAACTATAGTCAATGGAAGGAAAGGATCAAGTTGGTCTTGACCCTAAGGAGTTGGAAGTGTACAATGAATTGGATACGAAGGCGAGATTGATCATCCTAAATGGTGTGAAGGAATCCTTGATACCTCATTTGTCCACAAAGAACACTGCACATGAGATGTAGATGGCTCTTAAGAATTTGTTCTAGAATAAGAACGAGAACCGGGTGTTGGTATTGGAGGATAAGTTGAAGCCCACCAAGATGATAAAGGGTGAAGGAGTGGCTTTGTATCTGACGATATTGTCTCAGGTTCAAGATGAGCTTGTCGCCATTAGTGTGACTATTTCAGATTCTAATATGGTGAGGATTGCTTTGAAAGGTTTCATCGATGAATGGAAGCCCTTTAGCAAGGGGATTGTTGCCAGAGAAAAGTTGCTAGAGTGGAATAGGTTTTGGGAAAACTTCATTCAAGAAGAGTTGCGAGAGGAGGATCTTCATTCGAAGAAGAAGGCTTTAGATGATGATGTGGCACTTGTACCACAAATGAAGGGCAAGCAAAAGGACTTGAGTAAGATCAAGTGTTTCAATTGTGGCAAGATGGGTCATTTTTTGATGAGATGTCTGATGAAGAAGAAAGGAGATGACAAGAAGAAGAAAGGGAAGCAGGTCGTCGAGGTTGCCACTTCTGCCGAGATAAATGATCTCACTAGGAGGTTTGAGGAGGAGGACTTTGCCTTGATCTCTAATTTCTCGTAGGGTACAATTGACGAGGTTGCATGGTACATGGAAACTGCAGCATCAAAGCATATGACAGGGTCACAGGATGTATTTGAGACTCTCGCTGAGTGAAACTCGAAGTTGCACATGGTGTTGGGCAACAAGAAGTCAGAAGGAAATCCAAGGATCGGGAGTCATTCCATTCAAGATGGAGTTAGGGCAAGTTATGCATGTCCAAGATGTACTGTTTGTACGAGGACTCAGATATAGTGTGATATACGTCTCAGTAGTGGAGCAGAAGGGGTTTGAGGTCTTGTTCCAAAGTGGGAAGGCGAGACTCAGGCCCAGAGGCTCTAGGTCTGCAGGGGTGTTGATTGGAGTTAGAGAGCATGGTTTATACAGGCTAATGGGCAAGCCTATGGATCATGAGAAGAAGAAGTGTGAAAATTCCATAGCCAGAATCCTATTGCAACAACTGGAAATTATTGTCCTAATTGTAATTTTAATTTAACAATTTATTTACTCTTTCCTACATCAAATACTGAATAACTCACATTGAATTCTACACAAATAAAACTACGAAGAATAAACACTAGAAGAAATGCTAGCACACACACATAAAATAACATAGTTATTTTTGGACAAAATTCCTCTGAAAAACCCGACTTGGGAAAACCAGTGCAGCAGTTGAGGGTTTTAATACTAAGCAACAATGAAATAATCTGAGTACAATTGGATGCCAAAACTAGCAATCCTAAAGGGAAATACTGGTGAAAAAGTTGGAGAGGAATTTTCCTCACCCCGCAAGCAATCTCCTGGCATAACTTGCCTTCAGAATTTTAGCTTATTGAGGCAATGCGTCAGCCTTTTGGTTGCTCTGCGTAGTTGGCTGCAAAACTTGCCTCAGACTAGTCTTTGATGAAGTCGTTATGCCTTCTATTGACTAGAAAGACGCTTCTCTGACACTCTTGGGACTTTTTCCTGGTCTCTAGAATTGAAACCGTCAATCTCTCCCAGCAAATTGACTTTGCTTCTAGAGGTTACTGCGCAGCTCTGCGTCAACCTCTCTGTGGCTCCTCTGCCTCTCTGCAAATGCACTCATCGGACCTGGAATCATTCCTCTGACTTCACTCTCTCTGCTCCTCTCTCATTGCTTCGATCTCAGTGGCTCTCTCTTCGGAAACTGACTGCTACTCAGGAAATCGATCTGCTCAAGTGTCTTCTCCAAGTGCCCATCGACTACTTATAATTCTCTATTGGGATTCCAACGACCAAGATTAGCTCTTAATCGATGCCTAGGATTAACTTGAAGTTGATCCGTGTGAGTTTCTAGATTATTCACGTGTTGACTTAATTAATTCTGATTAATTAACCATATTCCCTAAGTTTAGACTTAGGAAATATTTAAAATTTGGCTAATAATCTTATTAAGTCATTTGTAGGTGGAGTTTCTAGAAATGATTTTTGGGTTTTGGAGATCTCCTGTATTCTAGCCTCTCCACAAACTTTCAAGGCTAGAACAAATCCATTGTTACAAAAACTAACAATCCCTCTTAGCGAGGAATGTGTTCTATTGCTACTTCTCACCTTGTAGCAACACCTTGTCTCTGCATCATCTCTTGTCATGCTACTGCCCACCAAACACTGCGCAAATCTGATATTCCTAGCATCTGTGCTGCTGTTGACCTTGCTGAACTGCTGCCAACACTGCAACTCCCTCTCATCTGTTGTCGTTGCAACTGCAACAACTACAACTGAGAAGCATCCTAAATATTGAATCAACTGTGATTAGTATGATGCCTCTGTCTCCTGAGTCTCTGAATGCTACTAGTATTTGCATTGTCACTAAGGAATCTATGCTGCTACTGACTGTTCACTATGCTAACTTCATTGCTGCCAACTCTGCATTGCGCTCCCCAACATTTGATTCCTACTAGTTTCTGCATCTGTCACTCTGGCATCTAACTGAATCATCTGACACTGATTCATCCTTCTACTGAAAATTGTGGGCCCCTGTAGCAAGGTATTGAACCAAGAGGTGGACTCCTCAAGAATCCTTCCCATCTGTAGCGTAATGCGGCTACAACACCAAGTCACTCCACCTCACTCTTGGGGGTATATCAACAAACATAGCGAAGCCTTCCTCCCACCCGGAGGGTAAACTATCGATCTCTGCTGATGCTGCCTATTGGTCCTGCTTCACCTCCTTGTCCTTCTTTTTGAGAGGACACTAGGTACTGTAGTGACCAAGCTCACCACACCTGAAGCACTTGAGCTTTGATAGGTCCTTCTTCTTTCTTCTTTATTCCCCCTGTGTCTGACTGGGACCCTTAGATGTGAGAGCCATATTCTCCTCCTCCTTCACCTGCTTCGATCTGTTGTTGCTCCCACTGATAGAGCTATTCAATAGAGCTTGTCTCAAATCCTCCTACTGCAAATTGGCCCACATCCTGTCCAACCTTGGAAGGGTATCTCTGCCAAAAATACTTTGGACGAATACTTGCCACTCCTCAGAGACACCGTAAAGTCCCAATCACACTAGCTCTGTGGGTTGAGGTGCTTCCCCAATAACTGAAAACTAGTCTCGGACTTCCTGATTCTTGGTGAGGAAGGGGTCTATGCCTTCCCCCTTCTGCATCTCATCTTCTCCTCTAAGTACATCTTCCGTTGCTCCGAAGTGCCCTAGTATAGCGTGGAAAGAGTCTCCCACATCTCTTTGGTTATTCCCTTGGCCGCTATATGTGAGACAATATGACCCCGGACTTCGTCTAGGATCAACCTTTTCACCTGTGCCATCTCCTTTTTGTACTCCTTTAGCTGATCTGCATCCATGGAAACTTCTACCACTGTATCAATATATGGCTTTAGGCCATATTCATCCAGAAGGAAGGACATCCTTGCCTTCTAGATGACATAGTTGGAAGGTCCATCCAACCTTTCTTGATATCAAAGTCCAGCGGTGGCCATCTCAACAAATGTTGAAAATATCCTCTTCCCTTCTCCTTAGTTGTTGCTAGGTTATTCACACTCCCTTCTGGAGTGAGAAACTCTGCTCACAACGACTATTGATCTACAAGGGAAATCAAACTTCTTGAGACTAGAAGTTCCTCGAGGAAAATTTTCCCTCAGTGTGTGCTCTTCTTCCTTCCACTCGACGCTAGGTTTGCTCTAGAAAACTGCTGCAAAACTACTACGTCCAACTAAAGATCTGCTCTGTGAAAATATTGGGCTTCTCCCTTTGCCTTTGGAATTTGTCGATCTAGAGAGATTGAATTTTTCTGTCCCTCACTAAGAAAAATCAAATCTCCTCAAGAAATTCGGTCTCTCGGCAAGGTGACTGTGCTACCTCTGGGGTTTCGATTTGCTGCCCACACTGAACAACGAAACTCCTTCTGTCTTCTCTACTAATCTCTTCGGCCGATCAACTGCGCTTTGATACTATGTGAAAATTCCATAATCGGAATCCTATTGCAGCAACTGAAAACTATTCTCCTAATTGTTATTTTAATTTAACAATTTATTTATTGTTTTCTACAACAAATACTGAATAACTCACACTGCAATCTAAACTAATAAAATTGCGGAAGAATAAGCGCTGGAAGAAATGCTAGCACACACACATAAAATAACATAGTTATTTTCGAACAAAAGTCCCTGGAAAAACCCAACATGGGAAAACCGGTGCAACAACTGAGGGTTTTAATATTAAGTAGCAGTGAAATAATGTGAGTATAGCTGGATGTCGAAACTGGAAATCCTACAGAGAAATACTGGCAAAAATTTTGGAGAGGAATTTTCCTCACCCCACAGGGAATCTCCCGACACAACTCGCCTTCCGAATTTCGGCCTTTTGAGGCACTACGTTGGCCTCTGCGTTGCTTTGCGTAGCTGGATGGACGACTTGCCTCAAACTGGACTTTGATGAAGTTGTTCTGCCTTCAGTAGACCAAAAAGACACTTCTCTGACACTTTGGGACTCCTTCCCATCCTCTGGAACTGAAAACGTAAATCTCTCCCAACAAATTGACTTTGCCTCTAGAGGCTAATGCACAGCTCTGCATCAGCCTCCTTGTGACTCCTTTGCACTCACCAGATCTAGAATCCTACCTCTGGCTTCACTGTCTCTGCCCCTCTCTCACTACTTTGATCTCACTGGCTCTGTCTTCGGCAACTGACTGCTGCTACTCAGGAAATCGATTTTCTCATGAAATCGAACTGCTCAAATGTCTTCTCCATGTGCCCATCGACTTCTTCTTATAATCCTCTATTGGGATTCCAACGGTCAAGGTTAACTCTTAATCGATGGCTAGGATTAACTTGAAGTCGATCCGTGTGAGTTTCTAGATCATTCATGCCTTGACTTGATTACATTTGATTAATTAATCATATTCCCTAAGTTTAACCTTAGGAAATATTTAGAAACTGGCTAATAATCTAATTAAGTCATTTCTAGACGGAATTTCCATGAACGATTTCTGGGTTTTGGAGATTTCCTGTATTCTAGCCTCTCCACAAAATTTCGAGGCTAGAACACATCCAATGCTACAAAAACTAACAAGGAGGAGGACCAAGTGTAGGTTCCTGAGAAGTAGGAGCAAAAGCAAACTTCAGTGGAGTAGGTACAGTTTCCAGAGACAAAGATCCAAGTTCTAGAGGCGTAGAGGTTGTTAGGTTCTAGAGGGAGCTTGCAAGTTCAGAGGGAGACTTTGCAACCCAAGAAGAGCACATGGGCAATGGGGAACAAGCGTGCTTCTACATCCTGGTGTAGTGTCCTTTCTAGGGGTGCTAGATCGGTCTAAATTAATTGTCAACCAGGGTGCGTTTACTTAGAGGCGTGTGCCTAAAATATATAAGCATAAAGGATCTACTTTAAACCTATGACTCCTAAGTACAGTGCTGGGATGAAATCTATTGTTAAACTAGCAGTCAAAGTCTTAACTAAGCATTAAATCATATGCTATTAACAGCTAAAATGCAATCCACAATATGCTGTATATGACTATCTTGAAAGGCTTGGTCCCCTTACAGAGACACCAACATGAAACCCCTGTTCAATGTCATTCAACAATCATGAATATTTAATGAAGGCATGCAAAGGAAAATTCATAACCATTATCCATATCAGTGTTTTATACACAGCCCTGGGATCGAATCCTTTACGGGATGCAATTCACAATCCAGGAGAGGGTTTATTCAACACATGTACAGACATCTAATTAACGCATTCATCAACACAATCAAATCTCTGAAGCTATAAATCGTATTCAAGTTTCATTCAAACGATTGACTGCAAAACAAAATTAAAACCACAATGCAAATACGATGCAACCATAAATGAAATGTAAACATAAATGAAATGTATGTCGGTATACCACACACGCAGGGCCCGTCCGCGTCTCTAGTACACCGAGATAATCACACCACGATCACAGTATTAAAACGAAGTATGCGATATTAAATTGAAAACCAAAGGCTCTGTTTAGAAGTGACAATGGAAAAACGTAACTGTAATATCAAAACAATAATGTGTATGTAAACGAACATAGGTGCCGGTCCGGTCTTTTAATTACATGCATTACATCCCTTGAAAAATGGATGTTTATCCATAGGCGGCTGTTGCTGCTTTTGGTAAAAATGCAGAGATGTTCCTAATCGACTTGTGCATATTAAAACTAGGAAACAACTTAAAAATCAAATGGGCAAAAACTGAGTGCTGTTGCTGCCTTTGTGCCAACATGCCAGAGTTGACTAAGCGTTAATCGTGCATATAGGAGGAATGTTTCCAATGCGGGATAGGTGCTTGTCCATGCTTGGACATTCCTCTTTTCGCCCATGCCTTTCGCTCCGACCTGGTTGCCATGCCACATGTCACATAATAAGCCATTTACAGGTTGTTGAGACTTCCTGTAGTGATTTAGGCCTAAAATCCTAATTTATCAACACAAAACCCCTAAATCAATTAATATGCATTTCAACAACTAAAAACTATTAAATTAATTAATTTCCAAGGCATTTGAGGAATGGATGATGAGAAAAAGGGTAGGAAATGGTCATGTTTTGGGAGGGAAAAAGGGTCTTAGAATGGTACCAACATCTCTCCCCGACTTAATGACTTGGCATGTCCTCATGCCAACCCTGATGTGCTTCCTTTAAACTCAGTTCCTACCTGTACCTCTGCTGCCTTAAGTAGTGTGTCAACGTTCTTCTTTACCTGGGCATCTTTTTGATCGTGGAGCTCTTGTTTCAGCCTCCTGTACTTTTCCTTTAGGGTCTTCTTTTGGTTGTACCACTTGGTGGCCCACTTGCAAATGTCGGTCTGCTCCGCTTCCAGCTCACTAACCCGCTCTTTCAACTTGTCATTTTTCATTTGAATTTCCTTGCTCTGTGTATGGAGCATTTGATTTTCCTTTTTAATGACTTTCTCTAACATATTGGCTTCCATGAGCTCCTCTTTTAGTTTTTCGATTTGCTGCTCTAGTTTCTTTTGTTTCTTACTGGGAGGTGGAGACCCTCTCTCTTGCTTGTTATTGCTCTCGACTTCTATATCAGCTCCCGGGGGTGAGTGGCTTTCAATATGCACATTGGCTTCTGGCTCTGGTGGTGAATGATCACTGCTTCGAATGTCCATCTGTATAGGCACATTAGACTCTTCTTGTAGCTGGACTTTCGATGCCCTCCTCGTCCTTCTTGAGTAGGTGGTGAACACCTTGTCTTGTTCTGCTCTTTTTGCATCTTCTTTCCTCATCTGTCTGGTTCTTACACTGCTCACATGTACCTTGTTAGCTCTGGATGAGGCCGGAATCTCCTCATCAATATCTCTCATAAACCCTGAGTCCTCTGGTGATTTTTCTTTGTCTTCCTCGTCCCTAATCTGGTTGGCAGTGAGGAATTCCTTCCATGTCTTTCCTCGTCTTTGCATTTCGTCTTCAATAAGGATTTTAATTAAACCAAAATGGTATAAACTTTTATCCTCATTC
The DNA here is from genome assembly GCA_000404065.3 of Pinus taeda. Classification (NCBI taxonomy): domain Eukaryota; kingdom Viridiplantae; phylum Streptophyta; class Pinopsida; order Pinales; family Pinaceae; genus Pinus; species Pinus taeda. The sequence continues at coordinate 3,833 of APFE030715780.1, read as the reverse complement.
CCTTTCTGCTTCTGAATAGTTTTAGACATTTTGGTTAGGCTTTGTAGCAAGAAGTATGGCAAGCTAATAACGCATTGTTTCTTTATGTGCAACAATAATTTTATGTGATACAAATAGACGATGCTATAGCGGCCTTCACAGGTCACGAACTTCTGGAGGATGTAAACCATCTCGTCCCAAGGATGCACGAGCCAACTTCGTGGGACACCCTTCTTCCAATTTACTGCTGAGACTCGTGACCTGGACATAAATTGGGTCCATGATTTTTCTTTAAACTGCTTGGTCTTGAAGTATTTTTCCCCCTCTGGACTAACCCCTGTTGCTTGGGCAATGGTGTCCTCTGAGACTCTAAATGAGAAAGTGCCTATCAAGGCCATCTCCCCATTGAACGTGAATTCAAATTGTTTGGCAACTTCTTCGTTGCTTCCTTTGAATTTTTCTAGGAATGGTAACCACTGTATGTCCCTCAGGATTGAAATATAGTCCTCGTGGTACTGAGAGTTGTCAAATATCTTCGGCTCGACCCTGCTTGTCATCTTGGCAGAGGGTCGAGCTTCCTATCTTGCGAATTTTAACAAGGAGGTTTGAGTTGTTACCTGAGATAATCGCTCCTTTAATGCCCACTGTGCTGTTGGGTCGGTTTGGTATGGAGCTCGACGAGATTCGAAACTCTGTCCTCGGTCCTTTTTATGGGAGCTTATGCCTGTGGAAGCTTATGCACCAGCGTATGTAGTTGGAATTTTATACCACCGTATATAATCCTGGGAATAAATAAAAACGACCACTGTTTTCTCCTTTGTAATGAGCTCGATTCTGCATTTAATTTCAAAACAGAGGAATGATGATAGTATTACTTGTATGAACGTTGTGATAGGAGTGCCGAGAGGTGTGTGTACGTCGGGTGGTGAATCATCACTCGGCCCATGCAACCAAATGAATAGGCCGGCTGTCCTTTGCTTTGGTATAATGACCCTTTTGTTTTGTTTTGTTTTGTTTTGTTTTGTTTTGTTTTGTTTTTTTTGTTTTTTTTGTTTTTTTTTTTTTCTTTTTCTTTTATTTGAATTTTTTCAAAAAGGGTATTCTATTAATAAAAAATTTCAAAAATAATAGCCACATGTCCTGTTGGTATTCTTCTAAGGGAAGGTGTAAATTTCGGAAATGGATATGGCGGTAATGGTTGTGGATATGGAATGTTTAGGGAGTATTGGAGTTAGGGGTGTATGAATTTTAGAGTAGGGAGTAGATTGGGGTAGGGAAGAATTTAGGGAAATAAGAGAGAATGGAAATATGCCTTTGGAACTAATTACTAACAGTCATAGCTATTAAAATAACATAAAAATTAATCTAGGAAATTAAGTGTTAAAAACAAGGAATACATTACACTATTTGACTGCTGTGGCATTGACATCTGAGTAGAGCTAACTTTGATTGTTGTTTGATTTCTTTGCTGTGTAACAGGTCCCTTAAGGCATGCACAGGTCCCTCTGCAGTGCTGAAGATGTTTATGCAATTCTTTGTATGCATGCAGGTGCTGCTGAGCTTGGTTGCTTGATTGATGAAGTCCTGATGAAGTCCTGATCCTTCTGTTGTAGAAACTTGCTGAAGATGTATTGAAATGACTTTTCTTTTGAAGTATCAATCTCCTAACAGGTCCCTTTGATATGTCTAAACAGGTCCCTTACTGCTGATATTCTGTTGGTGCTGGTAGCATGGTCTCTTTGGACAGAACAGGTCCCCCTGCATGATATTTACAACCAGGTCCCTCTGATAGACAGCTTATTCACTGAAATGGTGGAGGAAAATTAAAAAATTTACAGTGGAGAGATAAAAAAATAAGAATATTGATGCTCCTCTCCCCCACAAAATTTTTGACTTGTCCTCAAGTCAACATTCAGCTGAAAACATGAAACAATAATAAAAGAAAAGAATTCTTACTCGCCAACGAATTGGTTTTCAGGTAGGAATTCGAGGTTAGATTGTGCCAGAATCTGGTTTTCACATCTAACCCTTTTTTTTTTCTTTTTTCTTTTTTTAATGTTTGTTTTTTTTTCTTTTTTTTTTTTAATGTTTTTGTTTTTTTTTTCAAAAATTGAAAGAAAATACTAAGGTAGGGAGACTGCAGCTGAGGGCTGCAGTATCTCAACCTCACTTTGTTGAGAAACTGTGTGTAGAAAATATTCCTTGCTGATGGGCTTGGTGTAAAGTTTCAAGCGATGCCCATTTACAGTAAATGAATGGTCTTCCCCATCAATGGTTGTGAGTTTTACAGATCCATTTTCATAAACCTGGACAATTTCATAAGGGCCCATCTAGTGGGTGGTGAACTTGGCTTTGTGGTCTCTAAACTTAGAGTCAAAAAGTAGAGCCCAGTCACCTTCCTTAAATTGTTTCTTCTTTATATGAGCATCATGCCACTGCTTCCTTTGTTTTTGCATGAGGATGGTGGTCTCCTCTGCTTGCTGCCTCATTTCATCCAACTGGTTAAGCTGCTGGATTCTTTCTTTTTGTGCCTCATCCAAGTCAATCTGTAAATCAGCAGCTAGTTTAAAAGTGTGAATCTGAAACTCAATAGGAAGCATTACCTCTTTACCGTACACTAATTGATATGGTGTAAATCCCGTAGTATCCTTCCAGGTGATTCTGTAAGCCCAGAGTGCATCCTTGAGTTTTTCTTCCCAATTCTTCTTGTTCATGGCAACCGTTTTAGTAATGATTCCCTCCAAAGTTTTGTTTGTAGATTCCACCTGCCCATTGGCCTGTGGATGATAGGGTGTGCTTTTCCTATGCTTGATCTTATATTTGTCTGTAATGTCCTTGACTAAGTTGGAGGTGAATTGGGTACCTTGATCAGTTACTATCTCTCTGGGTACTCCGTATCTAACAAAAATCTCTTCAAACAGGAAATTGACAACTGTGTGTTCAGTGGCTCTTAGCAATGCTTTTGCCTCAGCCCACTTTGTAACATAATCAGTACATACTAATATGTACTTCTTACCATTGGAGGATGGGTTGATAGGTCCTATGAAGTCTAGAGCCCATTTGTCAAATGGCTCTAGGTGAACTTGGGGCTGAAGGGGCATCTCATCGCTAGCTGTTGGCCTGCCCATTCTTTGGCAAATGTCGCAACTCTTTACATACTTTTTGGCATCCTTGAAAATGGATGGCCAGTAGTATCCAAGAGTTAGAACTTTGAATGCTGTCCGCTTCGCTGCAAAATGCCCACCACACGGTTCATCATGGCAAGATTTTAAAATATCAAGTACCTCATCATTTCTTACACATCTGCGGATGATCATGTCATAGCCAGTGTAAAATAGATCGCCATTGAGCCATGAATATCTAGCACTTTTTTTGACTAGTCTTTTCCTTTCCTTTGTGGTAAAGTGTGGAGGGGTCCTTCCTGTAGACAAGTAATTAGCCAAATCAGCATACCAAGGATTGACTATAGAAATGGAAAATAAATGTTCATCGGGGAAAGAGTCTTCAACTGGAACAACCTCACCTTGGTTTTGCAATCTAGAGAGGAAATCTGCCACCTGGTTCTCTTTACCTGGTCTATCTAACACGGTGATGTTGAATTCCTATAACAATAGCAACCATCTGGTAACTCTACCACTGGTTATTGGTTTGTTCATTAAATGTTTTATGGAAAAATGGTCAGTATGCACAAAGACTTCATAACCAGTTATGTAATGGCAGAATTTGTTCACAGCATATATGATAGCAAGTGTTTCCTTCTCTGTGACCGTGTAGTTTAACTTTGCAGGTGTTAGATTTTTGCTAATGAAGTAAATAGCATAAGTGCAAGATTCTTCTTTCTGGCCTAATGATGC
>APFE030715776.1:207943-225326 GCA_000404065.3 Pinus taeda | reverse complement strand
TCTTTCTCAACCAAGGCTTTGAACTCACAAAACCTTGAGAAGGTTTGATCCTTCTTCTGCATGAAGTAGATCCAACATCTATGAGAAAAATCATCAATAAAAATAACATAGTACCTTTGTTTAGCGGTGGAGGTTGTAAAGAATGGTCGACACACATCTGTATGAACTCGCTCTAGGATTGCTCCAGCTTGACTCTCTTGATCTTGAAAGGAAGATTTTGCATAGTTACCCAAGGTACAACCTTTGCATGTATTCACTTGCTCCAGTTTACCCTTGGGAAGTTCTGTAGAAATCTGCTGCATGATCTTCAAGGCCCCATGGTGCAAGTGGCCCAATCTTCTATGCCATAGCTCGCCAATATCTTAGCTTTGCACCAACTATGCTTTGGAACTCAATGTAGCACAATCATCTACCTCCATCTTGTAGAGATTCTTCACTCGAATCCCAATCCTCTTGGTCTGTCCCGTGCCAATGCGTCTCAGGAATGCCTTTCCTTTATTAAAGACTACATCATAGCCTTTGTCTTCCAACATAACGATGGATACCAAGTTCTTCTTCAGTCCAGGCACATATTTTACATCAGTCATGGTGAGAGGAGCTCCATGCTCCCTCTGAAACACAACTGTGCCTTCACCTGAAATATGGTACTTTTCATCATCACCCATCTCTATATGCATTTGGAGGTCCTTCTCCTCCAAGGTACTGAATACACTCTTGTTGCCAGTCATGTGGAATGAGGCTCCACTGCCCAGGTACCAAACACAATCCACCATCAATGAAACCATGCATGCGATGAGGGTTAAATCCAATTCGAACTGTGAGGCCAGTGCCTCGCCATCTGATCCTTTCGATGATCCCTTCTTGGATTTCTTCTGTGGACAATTTGTAGCATAATGGCCCATCTCATGACAATTAAAGCAACACACTTTAGATTTTCCAATCTTCTTCCCACCATGGGAAGAACTCGATTTTGAATGGGAAGCCTTCCCTTTCCCTTTCCTCGCCTTACTCGCTAAGGCTATATTTTCTTCATCATCATGCTTTTATGAAGATCCATCTCTGGTGCTTCTCCTGATCTCCTCCGGCATTAGATCCAACCATAGTCGTTTCCAATCTGGCAGTTTCCCTCTTCCATTTACTGAGTCTTGGTAGCTATGCCAGCTCTTAGGAAGACCGAGGAGAGCAAGAATCACGATGTCATCATCGACTGTCATGATTCCTACACTTCCAAGCTCATCCCTGCAGGTGGTGAGCTTGTTTAGATATGTAGAGATTGTGTCACCCTTTTCACACTTGATTTTTTCCGAAGCTTGTCTTTCAGCGGAAAATTCCTCTGATTGCTGCTGTTTTGACATAGATCCTTCAATGTTTTCCACATTGAAAATGGTGTCTCCTTCCCATGGAGACTCGAGACAATGTGGTCTTGAACTCCCTCCAGAAGAATCCTCCTCGCTTTAGCCACACATTTCTTCCATTCCACCAATTCTTGGACATTAGCAGCTGCTGGCTTGGGGACTTCTTGATCAATGAAGTCTTTCAAACCGTTGTCCTCTAATATCACTTCCATGTGATCCTTGAAGGCTATATAATTCGAGCTGCCATCCAGGGCATACTTGAGTCTCAACCATTGAACACTATTGGTGAAATTTGAGACGTGATAAGAATTCGATTTCTATAATCATGAACTTCAAACTTCTCCCTTCTTTGCATACTGTTCTTCGCTTTGATCACCTTTGCTCTGATACCATGTAGAAATTCTCACTGTAGATCACCTGATAATGCAATATACTAAAGAAAAATACTTGATCTACTTTTACAAATAAACTTGCGGAAGCTTAATCGATTTTGAGCAAAATCAAATAGAATGCATATAACATATGAAGAAGAAACAATCACACATGAACATAGAAGAATACTTTGGGGAAAGCCTCAGCTAACAACCCCGATCTCTGTATCATCATACAAGTGGAAATATCTCCGGATTACAAAAATCTTTAGCTCACAAGCTATCCAGCTCTCAATACAATCCCTTAATGTTGCTCATAGACAGAATAGACACAACATATGCCTTCCTTCAGTCCTCTAAGCCTCCTATTTCCTTGCACAATTTCTCCTGGGTCCTCAAGTTGCCACCTGTGTGTAATTACCTCACACACTGCTCACTAGCCTCTGAAATAACTGCACAATCCTCAAGGAAAAAATTCCTTCTGCATGCGAGAGATATCCTCATGGGAATATTCCTGCAAACGATAGTACACTATCCCATCCTTTGATCTCACTTGGGTCTCTAACTGAACTGACATGCATGAGTTATTTATGAGAGAATATTCAGTTATCTGAAGTACACTAGTTACATGCATGCATGCATTAACTAATTGAACTCACAATCAGTTCCACAAATTGTTGGAACTAATCTAACTGGACTTAACTCAGTTAACTGAGCTAATTAATTACAACTCAAAGTACAACTCATCTCGATCTCCTTAATTAAGGGATAACTTCCTCAATCAAAGGGATAACTGTTGCATGTCTTCACATAGACTTCATGTTTGATTTTCTCCAACTAATTAACTTAAGATGAATTAATTGATTATTTTTCAAACAGCTGGTAAGATCAAATTTGAATTTGAATTCTCAATTTTAGTTTAGGGACTAACTAAAATTGGAATGTATCTCGAAATGTTATTTATAGCAATGCTATTTTTATCATTTCTATATTTAGCATTTCTTGTTGCAATTTTCAACATACCATTCCCTTTAAAATTACCTTCAATGCAACTATGAATACTAATTGCTATCAAATGATGAGAGGAATATCATCCTTTCCCATGATTAGATTGTAGAATGTGTAAAAAAGTTAAGAGATCAAACTATGTATGGCTATTTTTGTGGGAGGAATCCTCTATTTTCCAAGCTAAAACCATAGATTGGTGAAGCTTGGGGTAATGTGATTTGGGGTGAGATTAACATTTCTCCTCTTAATCAATTTCTTCACTTTTAGGTCAACTCAGTCACGATTGGTCTACTCTCCAAGTTGGGTTAGAGTGATTACCGAGCTAGAAGGACCCCTATGTGGAGATAGGCATGGTTGTGAATATGGCTTTCAATGTTCATGCGTGCAATTCTAGTGCTATGATTTCAGAAAAGTTCACGAAGATCATTAATAAGGTGTAAATTTTTTAGTTAAACAATGTGTAGAGGATTTCATTATCAATTCTTTCCCTGATTTAAGATTCATTCTCTTGTCTTCAAAAAACTATATTTTAACCTCTAATAAATCTCATTATCATTAAGGTTTTTTATTCTATAGACAAACGAGTTAATTTTATTTATGTGAAATTTTCCATTTCTTATCAAATAAAAAAAATGATAAATCCATATATCATGTAAAAATCTTTCTTACTCCATTCGAAGGAGACTTTATAATATTCCGTTTTATCGAAAGAGACTTTATAATATTCCATTTTAAATGGCTATTTTAATTCAGATTGTAATATAATTTTAAAATTACAAGATTATTAATTTTTTTTAATGCTAAAACTTCTCTTTATAACAGAATAACTCTTCAAAATAACACTAAGCATAAAATAAAATTTGTTCATGAAAAGGGTTTTCATGGTAAACACAAAACTATGGTGTGACATCGTACGAGCACAACAATAATTCTTATTCTTTTAAGATAAAATATAGTTTGCCCGTGAAGAATCGTGTACTTCAAGTTGAAGACAATGATGTCACACTAGCAGCACAACAATGACTTTTATAGTAAGCTCAAGGATATGATGACTCCCTACAAACGTAGTGTTAGGTTGAATATTCTTGTAATGGGTATTACAAAGGAATCACGAATCCAATGTTATGTATTGATAGAAATTGAAACACCGGTTATGCATGGATAGAAACTTATACACCGAATTCTTGGAGCTCATAATTTATTTTTTCAGTTGTGATATATGATTATTCAGCGATTGCTATATTTACCCGTAATAATTTGGGTAGATTTATTTGAAGGGATTTATTCGTTGGTTTATTTGGTTGGGTCTAACTTAAAAGGTGTTGAAGAGATTTGATATTGTGACTTTTTAATTGACAAAATATTTAGCAACAAAAACTTGATCAATTAAACTATCCCTTGAGTTCATAAACCCACAACTTATTTAAACAATCTCCCAAATTATTTATTCAAAATGACTAAATACAAGAATGTTCAAATATTTTAAAAGATTGACTAACCCTATATAAAGTAGCAATTTGGAATATATGTAATTATAATGAAAATGATAGGGACCAGGATTAACATTTTTTTTAGAAGTTGACTAATAAAATAACAATATAAAATAGTAATTTGGAATACATTTAATTGACTAACATATTTAAAAAAAAAGATCAATGGGACGGGTAGCTTTTTACATTAATATATTAGTTGAAATTACAAAAGTTTTATATATATATATATGTTATTACAAAAACAATTAGTATATCTATGTTAATAAATGTGTTTAGGGAGTTTAATATATGACAATTAAATAAAAAATTGTTTTTAAAATATATTTAAAAAAATGCTAATTTATAAAAAATAGTATATTTGTGTTGACAAATAGGTTTAGGGATAGTCTAACATATTGAGATAATATATATATATATATATTCACTGGAAAGTAAGATTTGATTTTTTGTTATTTAAATTACATTTTTTAATGCATAGGATTCAACATCCTCAAAAATCTTTGGGCACTTGAATTTTACAAATTCAACAACTTTAAATCAAGTTTTTAAAAATATGTACTGGATTTTCGTTAAAATTAACTAAAAAAAATGCTTTGAAAAGGGCCATTTTGGGTATAAAGTTAGACTATGCCACATGCTTATATAAAAAAAAAGAAGTTAGATTTTTGTTATTATTAGAAAATATTACAGGTATATTCAAGATTTAATAAAAAGGAATATTCTTCACCATTCGGGTTTAATGAAAGATTATGGTTACATTTATTAAACTAATTGTATTTTATAAATGGGGAATTCTGATTATTTGTGTTATTAAAAAGTTTTTAAGCCACGTAGATGATAGGGGTGGCAAGAGGGGGATGAATACTCTATTGTTGGGAGTAATAAACAACCTAACATTTAATTGTTAATCTGGGAGTTCGTAAACTTAGAGGTGCAACACTAGAAATGATAGAGAAGGACTTCAACAACCTACACTAGTTAATACAATGACACCACACCATTCTAGAAACTAGATTCACTCAAGAAAAATACTTGTCACAAACTTTGATAGAAAAATTAAAGCATGCCTTGCAATCAATCTGAAATTAATATTGGAAAGTGAAATATGTTCCTGTAATCGAGACTCTAGTGTTTTAAAAAGAACAGAAGGGATGATCTTCTATTATACTTATAAATCCGAGTCCTTTACTTAAGATATCTCATTCATGTACTAGAGCAACTGCATGCTTGTATCGAAATGAGCCTCATTCTTGCACTAGAACTTGAATTAGCAGAAACAATTTTGGTAAAATAAAGGAAAGAAAGAAAATCTTTTGTGACTGAGTATTAGTGCATTAAGAGAAAAAGAAATAATTAGACTTATAGTTATGCACGTCTTTGTTACAAGTCTTCCACTCCTGGACTGAACCAGCGTTCCTGCACTTGGGACGATATTCCTGTACTAGAACAATGTTCCTGTACTAAAAGTGTATTCTGTTTTTGCATTGAATATTTCAACTTAGTATTAGAATTTCAGGTTCCTGAACCAGGGTGCACTATTCCTGTACCAGGATATTGATTCCTGCACCAAGAACAACGTCCCTGTCCCTATAGAACCAACATTCCTACACTAAGTTTCCCGTTCCCAACCACTTGTATAAAGCATAAAGGATACTAACTATAAATCAATTGAAAGCAAATCAAAGCAAGGAAAGAATCATAAATGAACCATACGAAATCAAAGAACTCTTTAACCATTCATTCATTCAAGAGAAAAAGCATTGCAAGAACCGAAAGAGATCTCTATAATACCATAAAGTTTCTCCATGTAAAGATAAGCATCTAATCTAAGAAAAAAAGCATTCCTTCTTTCTTAAATGGCTATCACCACATGAAAAAGATTTGTATCTTTCTAAGATGAATGTTTTGAATCAAAGGTTCCTGCAATAGACTCCAGCCTTGACTAGGTTATTCCCACAAGGGAGTCGACATAGTCACAGATCCTATGGTGTGAACAGAGTCTCATTAATACCCAGGGGATGCAAATAAACCAACCCTAAGTTAAAAACACTTGTTGAAAAATCGTACTTGAAAATAAAACATGCCTTGCAAAAAGGAAAGGAGATAAGCTTTGCAGGATGAAACACTCTTGCTAAAGTAAACCACGCTTGTAGGATTGAAACACACTTGTGAAATTAAACTGAAACACTCATTTACATAAAGAGATAGGGAATCACATGGTGCATCAAAGGAAGGGAAAGAAATGCTACAACAACCTTGAATAGATACACAAAAACACACTGTCAAATCTCAGATCCGAGAAGCACATAGTCCATGAAGAAAACATAAATATGCTAGCTAGGTACATAAAAGAAACACTCCTTTGCTATGAATCTGCATATAAATATTTTAGAACACCTTATAAAAAGAGGGAGAACGAACTGAGTTCGCTAGGCCCTAGCCAACCATCTTGTTTCCCTTTACGAAAGATGGGAAATTAAATACACAAACAACTCATTCACATAAGACTTAAACTCAAAAAATGATAAACTGGCATAGCTCCTTAGATTAACTTGAATGTTTGCTGCAATTATACATCAAAACTTCGAATCCAGCCTCCAACTGATCATAGGGAAGGGGGAAGAGCCCTCTAAACTTGATCCAACAACATGGAAGTACAATAACTGGTTTTCTTCCCTCTCCTATAGAGTGGATGATTTGGATTTTATATAATTTACAATTACATGATAGGCTTTGAACAAGCCAAACCTTTGCAAACAAGGTGAAGGATTGAATCCCAACTACTTCCCATCAATAGGAAACCAGTAAAATCATTGTTCCATTGAGAAAATGCAGATATGATACTAATTTTCCATTTTTTTGGCAAATATGGGAAGATCCTAAAATTATGGAAAAACAATCATTTTTTTTTATAAAACTGCCTCAAAGACGCTCATGTAACTTTTAAACCATTGCGAATCTTGGGAAACGGTTTCGGTTCTAGATAACTTGTTATACTGGTAAAAAATACATATCATTAGATTTCCAAGATTCTCCTCCATCTTCATGCAAATCGAGGTCAAACTTGGCAGTTTGGAAACTATGCAAATTTTGAGCAGATTTGTTGATTTGATTCTAGAGACCCACACATGCGACCTGGGTGCAATCCAACACATGGGAAGGTGTTGAACATCATTTTTAACAAAAACCTTTCTCAAATTTTCCCAAAAATGTGTTGATGTACCAAAGCCCCAAATCGGTGCAACAATGCTACTGTAGGAGCGTTGGTGTAGGAACAAAACTAGGCGCAATTAATTATTGATGCATGTGTATGTTTGATCGTGATTTCATACGCCTTCCTGAAAAAACACAAGCACCATCATCAATAATCATTCTGATGCAAATCTTATTGAAATAAAGGAGATAGGTTAAATAATGAACATTTACGTGATCATTCTCCAAGTTTAAGCTACTAGCCCAACAATGGTGCAAAATAATAGTAATAACAATGAAAACCATGAGTAAGCATAGGGTGAGAATGTGAATTAAACATGACAATTCCGCAACCTAATATCTATGACCCTAATATAATTAAAATAATGAAGTACTCATGGGGTTTAGTAAAGCTGACAAATAGTCAAGCAGAAGCTTACAATGTTTTACAAGACCTTCTTTTAGCTAAACAAATTAATGTTCCCTCTCCTACTATGATAAGGAGTTCTCTTCTAATCATCCAACACATGGTTAAAGGATATTCCTCATGGAATAATATTTTGGGGGAATATGTTATATCATATTAGAAATCCTCTTAAGCAACTATTATCATGTCTTATGAGATAAAAAAAGAAGAAGAACAAAGTGCAAATGGTTGTACCTTTAAGTGTAGTGAGTTAATGGTAGATGGAAAACTATGGCATTCACTTGTTCCCAAAGATTAATATATGTTTCAAAATATAAATAAGGGAGGGGGAGGGCCTATATATGTGGCATCCCCTACAAAATTCAATGATGCATGTAAGTCTCTCATATGTAGTATCTTGGGTTCATACAAACACTTTGCCTCTTCGAGAGATCTCAATTTGATCCAATGTGAGCCTATCCCCTATTGCATCAACCCACGACACAATGAATTAATGAATCCTTGTTCTGAAATGATGGATAAGGTGTATGGGATATCAATGCAAGTTCGAGTGATAATGTGGCCGTTGGTATCTGCTCTTTGTGACGATGATTCTTGTTGCGTGGTCTTTCATTTTAGAAATTGGTGAACCTTCCTAATTTGGGATTTAAAATTTTTCTCCTCACGTTGTATTTTCTCTGTGGTATTGGTTGTGTGTGTTGCCACTGACACTTCATGCGGGGAGAGATTTGTTATCTAGGAAAGTAATATAATTTTCAGAATTTTAGTGCTCCTTTAAGTTCAATGCTAATCCCTCCTCTTGGAAAGGGATTCCATTGTTATCTTCATTTGTTAGGTGGGTTGCTTCATTCTTTGAGTGAACTACCCCTTGTAGCGACAAATAGTGTTTTGGATGTATATGCACATTTGGTCAGTGTGTTTAAAGGTTGTGTCTCGTGTTGGTATTAGGGTCAGTCACTTTGTGTTGTCCTTGGTCAACTATGGCTAGGCATTTGAATTTGACCATTGTCCAAATTAATGATAAGCTAGATGACATCTAAATTGAAATTATGAAATTGAAACTTCACCATAATACATAGTTTGTCTTTGCTTCCAATGCAACATAATTGGTTAGGAATTAGAGGTAAAGTGGACAAGCATGAAGATGAAATATGTCAATTATGCTTACTAGTTGAGGAGTTGCGATCTCAGGTTAACAATTTGGTCCTAAGATTGAAGGACTCTGTTAGTTCAAGGGGTTAGACAAAAAACAAATTTTCAGATCTAAATGAATCTATGGATCTCGGAAAGTATGTTGTAATGAAAGGTTTTATGCTTAAATATGATGATTGTATTGAAAAATTTACTTAATTTTAGGGATCTTTTGGAAGGTTTTCATCTCCAAAGACCCATTCCATGTTAGTTAGGCTACTATTTATCATTGAAGGATATTTTTGAATCATTTTATGCTAGATGTTCCTGAAGAAGATGACAAAATTGAAATGTAACCTGCAATGTACAAGTATGAACTGAGCATCGAGTTTGAAATCAATATAAATATTCTAATTATGGTTAAAAGAAAAGAAGAAGCCATGTAGCTGACTTCCAACACTAAGATTTGAATTCTTGCCAAACTTGTTGCCACAATTGTCTGTTTTTCTTGCATTGGTGTACTAAGCCTATCAACATTCATCAACCATTTAACTTATATTGCTAGGCGAATTGATATGAATTCTACATGTCACTTATGAAAACTGAATTTAAATGAAGATGATGATAAATAATAATTCCTCCTATTCACTTAAATAAACCAATATATATATATATATATATATATATAATATATATATATATATATATTCATCAATTAATAAATAAAAATAAATTTACAATATTATTCATTAAATTATATAAAATTTAAATATTTAATTACCATAACTTTAATATATAATAGATCATTATAATTGAGTTTTGAGACAATAATATATATATATATATTTTGTAGATTCAACAACTTATGTGTTATGTTAAAACACAAGACAAGAATCTACTCTACTCTTCAGCGAAAACCAAAATTGATCGATAAAAACAATAAGTAGAAAAGGAAGAATTTCAATAGCACATAACACAATATTTCTATAGGGAAAGCAACTGTTAAAAACCTCGACTATATATATTGCATTAACTAAAAGATCTAAGAAGAAAATACAATGCTTGTTCAACCTGAACAATCCCTGCACTAGTACAATCTCTCTCTACCTCACAAGCCAACTCAAACCAACACTTAACCAATTATGCTGCTTGCCAAGCCCCTACTTCCTTGCACAATTCCTGAGAGAATTAGCCTGTATTTAATTAGAAATCCACTCTCCATAACTATGCAATCCATCCATATGCCCTCAACTGATTGCATGCACTTGTACAACTCAGAAAATTATACAATTGATAGTACATTGTCCCTGAACTCTAATCTCAACTGGTTCTTCATCTGAATTGACATGAATGAGTTATTTACGAGTGAATCTTCAATTAACTGGTGTGGTACTGAGGATTCATTGGTGCTCGTCCCCACTACTAGACTTCCTACTAGTTCCTCCAACAGTTAGAAATAGTTTAACTGACTATAACTCAGTTAGACTGAGTTATCTAATTACAACTCAAAAGAACTCACCATGGGCCCCTAAAATTTAGGGATCACTCTACATGACTCTAGATAGACTTCCAAATCGAATTTCCTATGTCAATTAAGTCAATTTAACTTAATTAACTATTACAAGTTGCTATGAGAATATAATTTCGATTTGATTCACAATTTAATTCAATGACAAATTAAATTGGAATTTCTTGTTGCTATTTTTAACTATATATATATATATAATATAATATTATATATATATATAAATAGATAGAGAGAGAGAGAATAGAATATAATAGAGCATTAATACTTAAAGTTTTGAGGCAACATCCTCTTTATAATGTGTAACAATAAGCACAATAGTCATAAATTAATATAAATTTAAACTATAGGTGAATATATATCCTTGAGGGGCTAGACTTAGTTTGCATAAGTTTATAACGGAAAATAAATTTCAGCAATGCCTTTATCTTAAATCACTCATAATTAAAAAATTATAAAATCGAGCATCCTCTTTCTAATATAAACATGTTTATTGTCATAACAAGAGTAACCAACGAAACATTATTATTAAATGTTGAACCAATCCAATCTCAATTCAATGTAATTCATGTACATAAATAATATACTAGAAAGTAGTCGATCTATAAAATTTGGATTGCTATCAAACCTTAGTTGCTAAAATCCAAGTGTCTTCTTTATCACTCTTTCTATAGCAAATGCCAATGGATGAAGCATATCTACATCCTACAACATAGTTGTTGTCAGCTATGACAACAAAAGGATAACCTTATGTCGCAAACCCTACTATCCCGAGAAAATACCCCGAGGGAGATCAACGAAAATCTTAGCACTCACCCTCCTCTTCTAAAAAGTGTCGTCCTGTTAGATGTCTTCCAAAGGCAATCATAGATACAAAATTTGAGGTCCAGTCTAGTCACATTGGGGATGATATACAATATATGTAAGATCATGCCTTAATCGAAAATTTCCTTGGTATTTGGCCTTCAGAAAAATCCCTTACTCACTGGATCCAACTTAAATGGAAGCCAAAGGGGCATATAAAATTGGAGCTAGGTGTGAAGGGTTTTTTTTACTATCGTCTTCTCTAGTCTTGAGGATTGAACAAGAGTATTCGAGAACAGTCCATATATTTTCAATTCAACAAGGTTATATCCTTGTTTTGGATATAGCATTTCGTGCCTGATAAGGAGGACTTCACTGCCACCCTCGTGTGGATTAGAATTTACTCTTTACCATGGGAGTTTTGGGACGAAGAGACCATGCTAGGCATTGACAACATGCTTGGTCAGTATGTCAAATATTTGGAGGCTACTGAGAAGGTCATGTATATCTCAGATGCTCAAATTTGTGTATATATGAACATCTTAGAGATGCTTCTAGAGCCTATTGATATCTATTATCAAAATGAGCTCTAGAAGAAAACTCTTGATTATGAACATATCTCATTAAGGTGCTAAAGATGCCATGAATATGGCCATATATATTGCCATTGTCCTCTACTTGTCCCTAAATCCCCCCCGCTATGGATGAGGATGGATTTACCAAAGTGGGCGGAAAACCTTCCAACCAAAAATATTTTGGCCCACATCCCTCATCCTTTAATGATTTCCCATCCTCTAACTCCCCTTCACTCCCCTTTTGTCCCTAGATGTCGTTGACCCTCCCCCTGCCCTCCTTTGTTGTGATGTATGATTCTTTTCAACCCCCGCCTTCCTCTATTAGGCATTCCACCTCCTCTATTGATCCCTCTCATCTCTTGCCAGTATAATCCTCAACCCAAGGTCCCCCACTTATAAATATTGATTTTACCCTCAACCCTATTGACGATATGGTGCTTGACTCCCTTGATCTATCGAAGTTAGCAAAAGATTGGAAAAGGAAGGACCCCTTTTTCCCTTCCTAAGCAGGTCACTACAGCAAAACCATGTGATTAACATCTTTTTTTACTTCCTTTTTTGTGTATAGAGCCCATTTTTGGTGCTATTTGTGTCTATTTATCAAATATGGTGCAAAACTTGATGCAAAGTTTGCATCGAGTTTTACACCAAGTCTTATACCGAGTTTAGCACCAAGTATTGTAATAGGTTTTGCACCATATTTTACACCAGGTTTTACTCCAGGTTTTATGCCAAGTTTTGTGCCATACTTTGCATCATGTTTTGCATCAAGTTTGGCACCTAATTTTGTTTCACCAACTTTTTCATCCTCTATTGCATCCACTTTTTATGCCTACACTTGCATCAACTTTTGCATCATCTCTTGCATCGTCTTTTGCATCATTTTA
Organism: Pinus taeda; assembly: GCA_000404065.3. Lineage (NCBI taxonomy): Eukaryota > Viridiplantae > Streptophyta > Pinopsida > Pinales > Pinaceae > Pinus > Pinus taeda. The sequence continues at coordinate 212,558 of APFE030715776.1, read as the reverse complement.
AAATCATTTTTTGCATCCCCTTTGTGCCAAGTTTTGCATCGATGTTTGTGTCTAGTTTTGCATCTAATTTTGCATCTACTTTTGTTGCATCCACTTTTACATCTTGTTTTTCATCCATATTTACATCCTCTTTTTCATCTGTTATTGTGTCCACTATTGCATCCAATTTTCTTGTGCCATAATTTGCACCTAGTTTGGCACCTCCCTTTGCACCCATTTTTGCTTCTAAATTTGCATCCACAATTGCATCCTCATATACATCTAGGATTTCATCGACTTTTACATCTATTTTTGCATCCTTTTTGTATCCACTTTTGCTTCAAGATTTGCATAAGATTTTGTGTCTCATATTGGATCTACTTTTGCATCGGATTTTGTTGCATCAACTTTTGCATCCTATTTTGTATCCATTGTTCCACCCATGTTTACGTCCACTTTTGCATCTTATTTTACATTTTCATTTTTTTTTTTTTTGCATCTATCATTACATCCACTTTTGTTGTGACACAATTTGTGCCATGTTTTGTACTTACTTTTGTACCCACGTTTACTTCCAATTTTGCATCCATCTTCACATCCTCTTTTGCATCAAATATTGCATCTATTTTTGCATCCACTTTTGTGTTGGGTTTTGCATCTCATTTTGTATCTTCTTTTGTATCTACTTCCACTGCATCCATATTTTGCATTTAATTTTGATTCTCCTATTGCACCCATTTTTGCATCCACTTTTACATCCGTTATTGCACCTTGTGTTGCATCTAAGTTTGCATATTTTTTTGTTTGTTATTACATCCACTTTCTCATCCACTTTTGTTGTGCCACAATTTGTGCCATGTATTGTGCCTATCCTTGCAACCGAAATTTTATTCCACTTTTTCATCCACATTTGCATCCTCTTTTTGTCCAATTTTGCATCAAATATTGTTTATGTTTTTTGCATCCCATTTTGCATCTACTTTTACATCCACTTCTGATGCGTCCAATTTTGCATCTAATTTTGTGTCCACTATTGCACCCATGTTTGGTCCATGTTTACATCCCTTTTTGCATCCAAGTTTGCCTCTTTTTTTCATCCAAGTTTGTGTCTTTTATTGCGTTTGTTGTTGTATTCACATTTGTTTCACCACAATTCATGCTAATTTTTATGCCTACTATTTCACCCATGTTTTCTTCCACTGTATCATCCATGTTTGCATCCTATTTTGTGTCCAAGTTTGCATCAACTATTGCATCTACTTTTTCATCCACATTCGTGTTAGTTTTTCTGTGTTGTTTTGCATCTACTTATGTTGTGTCCACTCTTCATTCAATTTTACGTCTATTGTTGCCCCCATTTTTTCTGTTCACTTTTGCATCCTTTTTCCAACACATCATATTTTTTTTGCATTTATGATATTTCTTATGACATTGACAATTATGAACAACTGATGAAAATGTCAATAATTATGAAACTGATGATAATGAAGATAATGACAATGGCATGAATTGTGATTAGTATGATAATGACAATGATTATAAAGATGATGGGGGTTACAATGACAATGATTATGATGACAATGATGATGACGATGACATGAATTGTGATTAATATGATAATGACAATGATTATAAAGACGATGGGGTTTACAATGACAATAATTATGATGACAATGATGATGATGATGCTAGTGACCTTGGCCAATCTTCCCAATTTTTAAATGTTGTCATAGTCATAATCATAGTCATTATCTTTGGTGTCGTCTTCCAAGTCATCATCATTATCATTATTTTCATCTTGGTCATCATTAACAACAATAATGGCATGAATGATGATTATGATGTTCATGACGAAGATGACAACAATGATGATAGAAATTACATTAATTATGATGATGGGGATGATGAAAATTATAATGATGATGATAATGGTAGTGATGGTGATGATCATCAATCATCTCTCAAAAATAAATTTGTTATTTCTCTTGCATATATCATATGTCCTAACAACCCTTTTTGAGCACTTGTAACATTTTTTGGGTCGATGATATTTCTTACGACACCTATAATTATGAACAATTGACAAAAATGTCCATAATGATGATGATGATGATGATGACATGAATGGTGATTATGACAATAATGAAATTATGATAATAATGATGATGATGACACTCCCTATAAACTAGGGAGGTACTCTTAATGAGACAAAAAAGTACTCTCAAGTTGAAATATTCATATAAGAAGGGATCTGGATTGATAAGCATTAACAATGATTTACATCATCATAGCCAACATTGTCAAAATAGCAAGGCCTTGACAAACAAGTTCTATCTCTCCATTAGATCAGATCACAATGTTGGGAGCCATAAATTTGGACACCACCACCTCTCTAGGCACTTACCCCACCAGGATGTTCACCAGGTATTTCCTCACATGATCATTTCCTAATCCACTATCATAATATTTTACACCATGAAATGTTGATCCTCATGACTATTCTTATCTTGGATTAATGTACTAGACTTATGGCAGTTAGTCCTAATCAAAGTACAAAATCTCAAAGAATATTGGTCCCATATGTTTATCCAATCCACAATTCTCCCTACTGGTGTCTTTACTAGGCTTACGTCTATTAATCCTAGCCATAGTACATGACACATCGATAATATGCCGTCCACCCTCACTCCCTCTCAACCAGGGAGGAGACATCCACAAGCATAAGCCTTTCTCAAGAATACCCATCATATTCATAGAGAATAACATCATTAATTTGTTTTCACAAAATGACGCCTTTATGATTAAGCATTCATATAATTGTGGCAAAATATTTCCCTTTTGTCATTTGTGATGAAAGAAAATAAAAAAGTGAAAGCCAAAATTATTAAAGATACACTATATTGATTTCTCTAAGTCTAAACTCTAAGGTTGAAGTAAAAATTCATGTAAATGTTATATCTATGAGTTGTGTCAAACTTATGAAAACCTTATTCCCTAAGTCCTATATATAAAAAGAAAAAAGAAAGAAAAATAAGGCCCAATGAATGGTAACTCATGTATTCAATCCCTTTTTGTAAGATATATGAATATATACACTCCTAGCCACACTTGATCACATGTTTTTGATGGTTAAATCATGAACTCCTCTTTGTCCCTTGCATTTTCACTTCATCATTTAAGCACCTAATTGAGGATCTAGAGAATGTTTGTTTCCTAAGGGTTTCATGTCTACTCTTGGTTTACTTATGTCACACTATGGTCAATTTATGTGACAGAGCGAAATACTTAAGTTTGGGGAGTTATTAGAATAGTGTATTAAGTTAGTCACCACACACAGATGTATTACATCTTATTTATCCACATGTGTATGTTGGAGACTCATTGCTTGAGAACTTTAATGTAGACTACTTTAGGTCTTTGATGGTATAACTTACAAAATATCTTGGTAAACATTGTGATTCATCCTTTATTTTCCTCGAGACACTTGATAATATTGAATTCACTCCCAATAATCCATGAAGATGGGGAGTATAAATTACTTGTGTTGGAAATAGAATTGAGAAATAGAGGTTTTCCATTTGCGGTAATGAAGCCATAGACATTGGATACATGGTAGTAGTCCTCGATGTCAATTAACTAAAATTGTATTGTCATAATGCAAAAAGAGATAAACATATTGGTAACCTTGATGTCCTGATCATTCCAAATAACATCCATTCCACCCAAGTATCTCTAAGCATCAATCACTACTACTTGGAAATTTCTCCCCCATTTGCTAGTTATATGAGGTAGAACCTCAATTAATATTTTTTGTTTCTTATATCAACATTATTGATGGGTGCTTTGTGTACCATTTTTCTTTTAGGAGTCTTTGTTTTCCTTTACTATTGAGGCCCCTCATGTTCCATGAGACTATTTTCATGGAGAATTTACACAGAAAGGAGGTATAATGTGACTAAAAAAACATGTTTCAAGATTTGAGTGCTTGGACAATGCCACTTCATGATTCCTATATTTCCTTAACGTGGGACTGAATGGTGAACTTGATGGCCTTAAGGGAAATTGACCAATGAAAATCTAAAAAAGAGGTGACTTTTGACTTTATCACATACAAGTTAATATACTAAAAAAAATATCCAAAACAATTTCATAAAACAATGAATTATTACATTATAGAATACAATCTATAAAAATTTTGGGAACATTTTTCTAAAACATGCTCAAAACCAACATATTTAATATTAATATTTAACAATAATATGGACAATAACACATTTTCATAAATTAAATAACATGTTATCAAGCCTAAGAAATGTCACCAACAAAAAACTAAAAAGCATGCAACTAATGGGAGTGACGAGTCGAGCCATCATAAGACAGTTAATCTATTAAGACCAAGATTAATGGGGACAAATATATACAAAGGACAAAGGCAAACCTATTTTAACTTTATTGTTTTATTAGGTGAAAGTTGAACACCTCAATATATAATGAAGAGCATAATTAATTTTACTGCATTAAAAAAATCCAAGCACATTTTATAACTTAGCAAGGAAGAGATGTATAATACCCATCTCAGCGACACAACATATGGAATTAAGTTACTTTTTATATATAATTTATATTTCTATCATAA
>APFE030715776.1:159909-207591 GCA_000404065.3 Pinus taeda | reverse complement strand
AAGAAGCAAAAATAATAACAGAAATAAGAATGGACCAAAAATATTCCTTTCCCTGGTAAGTGTTTCCCACCATTCATTCCATTCACTCGAGCTATTTCATAAAACAAAGATAAGTGTTATTTCAGACTCTTTTGGCAAAGCCTATTGAGCTTCACCTATAGTATGTCTATTCCTTGATGGAGTCCTTGATATATTGATCAAGTTTTGATTCCTTGGAGATTTATTAGAGCAAAGAAAACATGAGTACTCTTAATTCCAAGTTCAATGCCTTTGATGGTGGAAATGAGGCAAGGGAGGGGTTGCTATCGTGGTTATAACTCCAAGTTGATTATCGCTGATGGTGGACGAGGCAAGGGAGGGGGTTTCCGTTGTGGCCTTTCTCTTTTACATTATATTTAGAGAGTTCAAGGCAATTTGAATGGAATCATTATCGTCACTGGGTATAATGAATTAAGTGTGATAATGGATAAAATGAAGTAATTATTTGTGAGAATTCTTTCTTGAACGAACATTAGGATCCGTTTTATCATAGAGAAAAGTGCATGCATTAAAAACAACTCAATATTTCATGTGAGATTCATATTGTATGCGACTTATTTTTCATTAAAAACAATTTACTTTTTCACGTGACATTCTTTTTTTGTTAAAATTTCTTCTATTTCTAATATGAATTACAATTGTATTTTGAAATAAAGTTTCCACTAACTCTTAATTTACCAATCGTGCGTGGACATCATAGGAAACATTCATAATATAATATGAAGAACAAATAGGTACCTACTTCATATGCATTAAAAAATGCTTCTACAAGTTATCAATTTGAATTGTGATATCTTCTTAAATGTGTTATACATGAAAATACCTCCTCATCAACTTGGAGGCGAATACTATGTTGTTGGTTGAAATATCCCTTTCTCCTAGAATATATAAGACTATAATACAAGTTATGTACCATGAGGACCATGTTATGCTAGTCTATAACAATTTGTCCCCTTCATCTAACTTTTGTTACCAAAATTCTCACTTAGTCACAAGGAAAAAAACTTTAGTTAACTAGAATTTGACACTCTTGTTCACTTTCGAAAACTCATATGGTGGAATGTGATCTCTTTATCCTCATCTTTAGATTTTTCCTAAAAAATAAAAGCATACAAAAGCAAGAAGGAGCCATAAAGCATGGGGAGGGATCTTTTTCCTAAGCACAAAAGCATCTAAAAAGTGGAAAGGGCCATTTTTATATGAGGAAACTTTATTCACCCAAAATCTTTAATGGGGAATTTGGAAAATCTTCATAGCCTTCACTTTCCTATATATTGGAAGCTTGGCCATTGAGAAAATGATGGGAATTATTGTATTGTCATGGTGCAGAGATTTATTTTGAGAGGGAGAGTTTTGGAGCTAGGAGTTGGGGGAGGTGTTGCTGCAACTACATCTGATGGTTGTAACTTTCCTCCAAATCCTTTATTAATATAGATCGATTGTTATTCCTTCCATATGTTGCTATTATTTCTTTACTTATTCTATTTAACTAATGAATGTATGGGATTTTGGTTTATATTTATTTATTCAGTAATATTTATATGTTTATGATATTTTTGATTATCAAGATATTATGCTGTGAAGGTTTATTTGTTCTCTCTCTTATGTGTAGGACCAAGCTTTGGAGCTAGCTAGGAGTGCTTCCCAGCTACACTAAAAACTCCAACAAGACTTGCATGCGAGGACTTGCAGGAATTCATTCTCTTTTTCTTAATCTATATTCTACATCTTGATCTACTAAGAATCTTGAGCCTTAGAACAACCTTTCTCTTAATTAGTTTGTCCTAGGTTTTTGAGATAAATTGAGAGGTTTTTATGTTCATCTAACCATGCATTAAATCCTACAACAAAATGGTATTTAGAAATTGTAATATATTTCACTATGTAATTGAAATTAATAAAATGAACCCATAAAGGGGGTCATAAATGGAAATAAAATTAAAACTCTAAACAAGAAGCCAAAAGTGGATGTAACCATGGATGGAAAATTGGGAGTAGAATTGGATGTTAAACTAGCCATCAAAACAAGATGCAAACAATGACACAAAAAGGGTTATAAAGTAGAATTAAAAAAGGGTGCAACACTAGACAAAAAGAAGGGAACAAAATAGGGCATACAAAAGGATACAAAATTGGGCACAAACAAGGATGTAAAAATGGACACCAAAATGAGGATGCAAAGAATGGTGTAAAATTAGGATGCAAAATTGGGTGCAAAAAGGATGTAAGAAAAGACACAAAACAAGATGAAAAATGGGACTAAAAAAGGGTGAAACCAAGGATGCCAAAAATGATGCATAACTAGATGAAAATTCAAACTAAAATCTAGGTGCAAAATGAGATGCAAATGTGGACACAAAATGTGGCAGAGAAAAGGATGCAAATTTCAATGCCAAAGAGGATGAAAAATTAAACACCAAAAAGATGCAAAATTGGACATAAAAAATAGTGCAAAATTGGACACAATAGTAGAGAAAATGGTGGAAAAATGGGCATAAAAATGGCTCAAATTTGGATGCAAATTGAGATGCAACATTGGATGCAGAATGAGGTGTAACAAATGATTCAAAACTTGGTGCAAAAACAAATGCAAAAGTAGACAAAAAATGGCTCAAAATTGAGCGTAACATTACTAAGACACAAAATGGAATGAAAAGGTGGACACAACACATGGTTCAACATAGGTTGCAAATTTAGATGCTCAAAAGGATGCAAATTTGGATGTAAGAAATGGTGTTAAAAATGATGCTAAATTGGATGCAACAAATGATGCAAAATATGGTGCAAAATAAGATGCAAAAAGGGAGACAAATAAAATGCAAAAGTGGATGCAAAAATGGTGCAAAAATGGATGCAAAATTTGGCACTAAATCAGATTCAACATATGGTGCAAAATTGGATGCAAAAAATGGTGTAAAAAAATGCAGAAAAACTGGTGCAAAAATAGATGTAAAAATAAGTACAAAATTAGAAGCAAAAAAGGGCATAAGACTAGATGCAAAAACTGCCACGAATTGGATGCAAAAAAGACACTAAATCAGATGCAAAAGATGGTGTAAAACTCGATTCAAATTACAACACCAAACTAGAAGCAAAGAATGGCATAAAACAAGAAGAAAAAAAAGATGCAAAAATGACACAAAACTAGAAGCAAAACCTGTTGTAAAACCAAATGCAAATCTTGGTGGAAAATATGATGCAAAAAATGATGCAAAATTTGGCGCAAAAAAGGACGCTTTAAAAATTGTACAATAGATCCATATTTAGCGCTAGGTTGCTCATCCCAATTGAGAAAACAATGCACTAAAATTTGGTGTTAAATCTGGCGCAAATTGCATGTTTTGTTGTAGTGGGTCCAAGTAAAACTACTTAGCAAGGCATACTTCAAGTCGCACCAAGTTGGTGTCAAAACTACCTTTAGCCAATCTAATATTGGGTCGTTGGGGGGCCAATCCCAACCTTTGAAGGATGCATCAAAATCACAATGAGAGGAAAAAATAAGAGGCCAAAAAATAAATCTTCAACTCTTGGATGAATTAGAGGGTATGATGGTAAATTCAAGGCATATAAGGACGATAATGGATTGTTGATAATAAGAAAGTGGGGCATAGATTGTTGTGAAATTTCCATAGATGCTCAAGGACACTCAGGAGGCCTTGCCATCATTTGGAATGCCCAAGAGATTCAAATTATAAATATGTTTTCCACATTCTTCATTATTACAATCTAGTTTAGGCTAATTAGTTCAACAAAGACCTGTTTCCTCGCTAATGTATACAACTTAGCCTCTCCCAGAGACAAGCCTATTTTCCTTCAATCCATTACTTGAATGAAAAACATCCTCTCCCCTACACCCTATATCCTTGGTGGTGATTTTAATCTTATGAAATCACTGTATGAGAAGCATGGAGGCATTAAAAGGATTGAAGAAATTCTAGATCTTTTCCAAGACATAGTGTCAAACTTGCATTTGGTGGATTTGGCTAATACCAATGGCACCTAAACCTGGAACAACAAAAGAGGAGGGCTTAGAAAGTAGAATCCAAACTAGATCACTTCTTAGTCTATGAATCTATCAAGGTCTAGGACATCTTTATGGAAGCCTCAATACTCCCGAGTCATGGCTTGGCCCCCCTCCCTTTGCGAGCTTCTCCATGCTCAATCGTGAACTGCAACCAAGCCTCTCCTCTATAGAAAGTCTTCTCTTCTTTATATTCGATACCTCATCAAGATTTCTTCACCAGCTTGACCTTTTGGTATTTTCTTTAGTTCTCTCCTTGGAACCATCTCAAGCACTCCTCTGCTCCTTTGGCTATTGCACACACTTAGTTTACTTCTTTTGATAACTTCTACTTGTTCCCTACTTCCTCTACTACAAGGTTCTCCTTCCACAATTATTTCTTCACTTGTTCTCTCTATCACAACTTCCAAGCGATGATCCACTATCACTCTCCTTCAGCTGCTAGCTGTAAACATCAATTCATATGAAAAAATCAATTAAGAAATATAAAGACCAATTTACATATTGCACTGTTGTAATTCTCCAATCTCCTTCTTCTACACAACTCTCTTCTCTCTTCTATGAAGAGCTAACCACTCTGATACCACTTGATGTAGGAAAAATTTAGTTTTCCTACAAAATTCACTCATGCAACATATTATCTAATAAACATATGGTCAAAACCCAACTGAACATAAGCTCCTTTATGGTCATATTACACATAGAGACAATTTGTGAACATAATGAAAATTCCTTTCATTTATAAAATCATGTCCATACAATTACATAACAATTATAGAATTATTCATTCCTCTCTTGGCCTGATCTCACATTCATATTGGGCATTAGTTCTCATTGTCCGTAGGCTTACAATAAATAGAATTAAGAAATGCAATATCTTTTCTAAATCCTAAAAGCACTCCATAAATCACCCATAATTTATTCCATAATGTAGATTTTCTTAAATCCTCAAATCACTCCATAAATCATCCATAAACATATTTTTATAAATTCTAAAATCACTCAATCTATCCGTAGAATCTCTCACATTTTTCAAGGTAGATTTGATTTTTCCTTATGGACAAAATACCACCTATCCATAGATTTTCTAATACTATGTCTCATTAATTCTAAAACTCAAAATATACCAACTTGGAAAATACAATTTATTTACATAGAAAAATATAAATTCTTCTAAAACATAAGACCCCATTTTGAAGCATTTTCACTTTAACTACTTAATGGCTTGGAAGCTCTAATGATCCTGCATCAGAATCCCAAGGTGGAAAAAGGTCATGATCTCCTGGGCATGTGTCATCAATTTTTGAATCCTTTAGGATCCCAAACTTTAGTTTGTAATTTGTCATCCACTTCTTGATGTTGCTGCTCCAATTCTTCAGTTGTTGATGCCTTTGTCTCTCCAAGTTTCCAAACATTAAATTGCAACGTTCGTTTGATTTGATTGACGTATACTTGAGCATTTAAACGTACCATATTTCTAACTACCTTCTTCCTTCTATTGTACCTATGTTTGGACACTCACTTCATCAACATCCAAATCACATTAATTTCTTCATCCAAATTTATTCTTGGATGCTGAAATCTTGTCAACTTCCATTTGTTGCGTGCTCTCTTCCTCCATATTATCGTTGTATGGCACTATGATATGCTGCTCTAAATTAGCTTGAACTATGCCTACAACCTCTATGCAGTTGCTTGTATCTCTTGCTAGCCATTCCTCTAAATATCTCATCTCCTCCTCAAAATCCTTAAATACTAAATTTGAATGTTTTACTTGAGGTTTAATGCAATATTTAGGATATAGATTGGCTTATATTTCTTTAATTATCTCTTCGTGTTCATCTTCAATTTCTATGTTTGCATTCATATAAAATTCATAAGTTCCATAAATATGATATTCTTGAATCTCATCTGCTGCTACATCCTCTTCTTCACTAAGGACTGGTCCTTGTTCCAATTCACAATAGTGAACTTTTTCTACCTCGTACTCAATTGCTTTGAGTTCCCATTCTTTCAACGAGGTTCTTATCTTGTGCCTCATTTTCTTCCGCAACTTTCTTGCAAAAAATTCCTTAATTGGCCATTTAAATTTCTTCTTTAAAATCCATCCCTATTTCTAGTCTTCAACTTCTTATTATAGTAACTATGATAAGCACATTCAACCGTGCTTTCATTTCAAAAAGTTCCCTATTTAAACTCTTCATCACTCGTTTTATTATTGATGTCTTTTGCCTTGACATTTTCTTTCCTTATGCTGTGGTTCTCACCTGAAAATTTATCATGACCCTCTGTGGTCATCCTTCTCTCTATTTTCGTGAGCTTCTCCATGCTCAATAGTGAACTACAACGAAGCCTCTCCTTTGTAGCAAGTCTTCTCTTCTTTCTACTCAATACCTCATCAAGCTTTCTTCACCATCTTGACCTTTAGGTATTTTCTCTAGTTATCTCCTTAGAACCTTCTCGAGCACTCCTCTACTCCTTTGGCTATTGCACTTACTCAGTTTACTTCTTTTGAGAACTTCTACTTGTTCCTTGCTTCCTCTACTACAGGGTTCTCCTTCCACAATTATTTCTTCTCTTATTCTCTCTGTCACAACTTCCAAACTATGATACACTACAACTCTCCTTTAGCTGCTACCTACAAACATCAATTCCTCTGAACAAATCAATTCAGAAATATAAAAACCAGTTTACCTATTACACTGTTACAATTCTTCAATCTCCTTCTATTAAGCAAATCTCTTCTCTCTTCTTTGAAGAGCTAACATGGAGCTAACAATCTATGATACCACTTGATGGAGGAAAGTTTTAGTTTTTCTACAAGATTCACTCACACAACATATTATCTAATAAACATATGGTCAAAGCCCAACTGACCATAAACTCCTTTATCATCATATTACACATAGAGACAATTTGTGAACATAATGAAAATTCCATTCATTTATAAAATCATGTACATACAATTACATAACAATTACAGAAGTATTCATTCCTCTCTTGGTCTGAGCTCACATTCATTTTGGCCATTTGTTCTCATTTCTTGCAGGCTTACAATAAATAGAATTAAGAAATGCAATATCTTTTCTAAATCCTAAAAGAACTCCATAAATCACTCTATAAAGTAGATTTTCCAAAATCCTCAAATCACTCCATAAATCATCCATAAATATCTCCATAAACATATTTTTCTAAATTTTAAAACCACTCAATATATCCCTAGAATCTCTCACACTTTTCAAGGTAGATTTTATTTTGTCTTATGGATATAATCTCACATATCCATGACTTTTCTAAAACTATGACTCATTATTCAAAATATACCAACTTGGAAAATTCAATTTATTTACATAGAAGAATATACTTTTTCTCAAAAAATAAAGACCCCATTATGAAGAGTTTTCACATTGAAGACTTAATGGCTTGGAAGCTCTAATGCTTCTGCATCACATTCACAAAAATGGCTCCCTTGACCCCTTCAAATCCTCTCGCGACCAGGGAAAATTTTAAGAACCTCCCCTAAATTTATAAGTATAATAAATGGGCGAATCTCCATGGTATATAGGAAAATGGAAGGCGATTTTATCAATAATATAATATGTATATATAATTTTTTGGCGAATCTCTCACCAAGCATGGAGAATATTTTACTCAATTTTAAAATCTTGTAAGATCTTGGTATTACCATGGGTTATCATAAACCTGGAGCTTAAAAATTACTATTAGTAATTTATAAAAATTAATAAAATTAATAGTTGATTTTAATTTCAACCAAGCTAAAATGTTTAACATACATTAAATTACAACATCCATTTTTACTCGGATCAAATATTTTTTCACTCTATGCTAGCTTGCATATCATGATATTTGATACCTCTGGGGGTTAGTAGATCCAGAGTAAAGATGGATCTATGCTGGTTTAATTCCCCCATTTAAATAGGCTACATTCTAGGTGAATACCATGGGTCAATACCATGTGCCATTTTAGTGAATACCATGGGTCAATACCATGTGCCATATTTTTATTAATTCTAGGGTTAATAATGGTTTTTTTCATGGTATTAATAACAATCTAGTCCATGGTATTTGTCCCATAGGTTTCACCTAAATATAACGCATTTTTTGAGTGTTCGTAAATATAAGGTGACTTATGGAGTAAATATAAAAAAATGTTTATTTGTTTACCATACCTCTCGTTTATTTATATTTTTATTAATTTACCATACCTCTTTTAAAAATATGGTATTTGGCCCATAGGATTCACTTAAACAAAACCTTTTTCTTGAGCCTTCATAAATAGAACGAGGTTATGGACTAAATATAAAAAGAGGTTTTATTTATTTACCATACATCTAGTTTATTTATATTTTTATTTATTTACCATACCTTTTGAGTAAGTATAAAAGACATTTTATTTATTTACCATACCTCCACTTTACTTATAATTTTATTTGTTTACACCCTTGCATGTATATAAGGTGACTTATGGAGTAAATATAAAAAATGTTTTATTTATTTACCATACTTCTCATTTATTTATATTTTTATTAATTTACCATACCTCTTTTATAAAATATGGTATTTGGCCCATAGGATTCACTTAAATAAAACCTATTCTTGAAAATGGGCGAATGGATTCACTTAAATAAAACCTATTCTTGAAAATGGGCGAATGGAAGGTTGTAAATCCTAATTTCAAGGGCTAAATTTACCTTTTTTACCCTCTCCCTTAAAATAAGGTGGGCTATTTGAGGTGATTTGTAAAAATGTACTATGATACAAAATATTCGTCCACTAAAAATTTAAAACCCCTTAATTTCGCCAAAGGGTGAACATTCGCCCCTAAAATTTTCTATGCTCGCGACATTCTGTAGGGAGACCATCTCTCACCATTCCTCTTCATTTTGCCTATGAAAAGGCTGGGAAGATCTTTTAAAGCTCCTATCTCCAATCATTCACTCTAAGGCCTATGCCTATTTATTGAGTATCTTTTGTTTAATCACCAACAATTCATTGATGATACTATGGGAATGGGTACCCCTTTCGTCTCTGAAGCTCATGAGTTCCTTCCAATCTTAGATGGATTTTCTCCTTCCTCTGGAATGGAAGTTAATAAGTCCAATTCCCAAGTATTTTTCTTCAATACTCCACCCTCTATTCAAAATCATATTGATAATGCTTGTGGCTTACTTAGGCACCCCTTTGGCTGAAAGTTCTTTGAAATGGAGTATTTGGGAGGATCTCGTATCTAAGATCAAAAATAATTTTTCAAGGTGGGCATTCTGATTTTTTAATATTGAAAGTAGATTAATATTTTGAAATTTTTTCTCTAACCAATTCCCATCTACTTGTCTTCTGCACTAATGGTACCTGCCTAGATCCTTCAATAACTCCCAACGAATCTAACACAAATTACTTTGGGGAGGCTCCATTATGGAATGAAAATGGTCACTGGAGGCTTGGGTGATCCAAGTGGATATTGGTGGCCATCCTCCTATTCCACTTGGACCCCCACCATCGTTTCTTGTAGTTTCGTTAAATGTAACACAATTTACTAGTTTTGGGTCTTGAACTTTCAGAGCCGTTTTGAGGCCCTAAACGACACATTTTTGGAAAACAAGAAAATAGGAAGACCAATAAGTTGCAATAGGGGTTCATAGTTGAAAGTTGTTGTACTCGGATATATATTTCTAGTGAGGTATTATAGGTGTCAAAAAATATCGTATGCCAAAGTTACGACCCTAGGAAGTTGATGTACCAATTTACCCCAACAGGGCCCAAAAAATTTTGGCGCTTCATCTCCTAGGGTTAGGTTTTTGGATGTTTAGGATTTCCATTGTTTCTCAATAATAAATAGGTCTTCAAGCCTCATTGTAAAAAAATTCAGAAGGAATGTAGCTTCCACATCTCCTCTTAGAGATAAGCTACCGTTGCCTAAGCTAGTTTATTCACATTCTGCATGTAAACAATTTTCAGAACTTTGTTATTAACAAACTAAAGTTTTGTTTTCGTTGTATCTTTGTTTTTCTATTATATATGTATTTGTATCAAAGTAGTCTTCTCTTTCTTTGTTTTTTTATGCATGTCCCCAACGAGGTCGGGGTATAAGAGTTTGGGCTTGAATTGGTTGAACCTTTGCAAGATTGGCCTCACCGACACCGACACCGACAACCTCCCATGGCGGAAGAAAATAAAGACGAGGGAGTCAGAGATCCTTTTAAAATGTTGCTTGAAGAATCCCTTGAGCGAAAAAGGAACACAATGATGGAAAACTTTACCAAGATCTTTCAGTGGATGCCCACCTGCGACACATCTTCATCTAACAGTCACTTTGGAGGCATCGCCCCCTTCAAGGCACAAGTGAACTTCAATATCCTTATATTTGAAGGTCAAATAGATGCATATGTTGTAGATAAATGGTTGAATTTACTGCAAGGTTATTTTTCGGTCCATAGTTTCTTCGATAGGGAGAAGACTACTTTTTCACTGCTCAAGGCTGCCTCCCATGCCAAGGACTGGTGGGAAACTTGCTGTGAGGAAAGGATCGAAAAACCCTCTCTATTTACAACTGCCCCGTCTTGGAAATATTTCCAAGACATTTTCAAGGAACAATATCATCCCATGGGGAGCTATGAGGACAAGTACGTATAGTCGGCCACATTACGATAATAAAGGGACCAAGACGTGCATGAGCTCACAAATGTTTTTCATACTCTATGCGAAAGTTGGGTATCAAAGGATGTGAGTGATATCTGGTGCTCAAGTACTGTGGTTGTTTGCACAAATACATTCAAGATGAAATGGAGTTCCTGGACATCTCCTCGCTTGGTGCAGCATACCGATATGCGTCCAAGATTGAACAAAAATTTAAACAAAAGAAGTGTGACTTTGGATCTGTGAATCAGAAGCAGGGCAAGAGTGCCCCCAAAAACCCAAGGTGGAGCAACCCAGGACAACCCATCAAACTCGCAAGAAAATGATGGCACCACGAAGATGAATAAGGACACAGGAAAGTGGTGTGAGTATTACAAGAACCCCACTCACAACAAAAATGAGTGTCACACCAATTAGTCACTTGTGGCCGAGATGAATGATTCAAAATATGATGCATGTTATGATTATGAGCTAGAACCTGACAAGGGGAAGCAAATTATTGATTCTGAACCTAGTGCCACCGTTGTGACCACTAAGGTCCTGAAGATTGAGCCCAAAGATCTAGAGGAGGGGGAGCATCTCTTCCACTTTGTTATGAAACCAACTCACAAAGAGGTATAAAAGATAGATCAACGACTTCAAAATCAGCCTATTTGAGGGGGAAACCTCCTTTACATTGCACAAATGAACAATGCTTGGATGATACAAATGACAATACCTCCTTTCTATATATAGAAGTGTAAGTGGTTCCAATATAATCAGAGCCTACATAACAATAATATTGTACGGGCACAATAATAACAATAGTGGGCTTCTATGGGGCACAATAATAACAACATGGGGACTACATGGGCACAACAATACCATAAGGGGGTTTCACTAATAACAATAAGGGGCTACACTAGTAGTATAGGGACCTAACACACTCACAAATATGGGTGAAGGGTTCACCATTGCAGTTCATTGTCAACAATGGGAGCCAAAAGAACCTCATTTCAATAGAGTTCATGCATTGGTTGGGCTTACTGACCACACCACACCCATAGCCATACACCATCGGGTCGCTTCACCAACGACGAGATCTCTATGTTAGCCAACTGTGCTGCCTTCCCTACAACATCAAGCTCCTCATAGATGAAGTACTGTGTGATGCTTCTCCTCTTAAAGTTTGTGATGTATTATTAGGCTAACCATACTTTTGGAATCATCATGCTATGTATGAGTATAGGCCTCAAATTGTTATTATTACTTAGGCAATAAGTTATATAGGATAAAAAAGGTATCCCTGCCTACCGCCATCTCTCTGATCTTTGCTAAGAAATACAGTAAGATCATCTCCCTGACAGGGATTTTTTTTTTTTTGCTCTCAGAGTAAGGGGAAGATCGTGACCACATCTATGACCCCCGACAAAGCTTCCTCCATGCAATAGAAACAAATGGATAAGGTCATAGAAGAATACATGGGCATATTCTCCTCACACATAGGGGTGTCCTTACACTGTGTTAGTGTCAGTATTTTTAGCATGTCACCTGGATCAAATGTGCTTTTAATTGCTTTCCAGGACTATCAAAATCAATTTTTTCATGTCACTAGGTTTACACAGTAAAATTTGGTCACTGTTTGGTTAGTCTATAAATGAGGTCAGTCTTTTGAAAATTTACTCATGCTGGTCACCTATCACATTTTCTATGAAGGTGTCATAACAAACACAAGTCAGTCATCGTCATCATTCCATTTAGTTTCAGGTCATCCATTAGGTCCTTTCCAAGATCCATCATTTTCATGAATAAATCCAGTGGTGAAAAGACCATGACAAGCAGCTCTTTGGTATTGATTTGTGAGCTATCACACATTCATCATGTTTGAAAAGCTCTAGAAGAAGAAGTTCCAGTACTCAGGAAAGTGAAAAGACATCTCAAGTTTCAGCATTAAAGGTGACTCTGTTTTCAAAAGTGAAAAAATCAATTTTCAAAGGTTTGTCGGTCCCACTTCTTTTTAAAAAGAGAAATAATTTTGCCTATATAAACTCAAAAGCCCCCAAACTTGGTTCATTTACCTCCTATTCACTCTTAAGTATCGAGATCTCCTACCCAAAAGAGAGAAAAAGTCAGTTTCTTAGGCAAAATTGGAAAAAACCTTGAGGCGTTGCGTATAGAGACAAGGTGTTGCACACAGAGACATTGCGTTGTGCACAGAGACATTGCATTGCACACATCCTAACTGCGCTGTGCATGGGGCAGAGTGTCCAGAAAACACCCAAATTTCTCCCAAATTTGATTTTTAAGCCTGCAAACTTGATTTCATTGCTTTCTAATCCAAGCAACAAGTAAGTACACCATTATTCTTCTTTCTTTTCTTTTCAAAATCATTTCATGCCAATGATTTTTCAAATTAGGGTTTGTAGTGAAATTTCTCACAAGGAATGATAGGTTGATGACGACCATTTTTATTTTTTGGTTTCTAAACATGTAAAATGTTGCCCTACACCTATACACATGTTTAATAAACTATTTTAACCACTCAATCAACCTCAAAGCAGAATTTTACCTCTCCAAAAGTGAAACCTTAGTTCATTCCTAGGGATTTTTGGGCACTTTCACAACAAACTCTCATTTTCCTTCTCACAAGAAGATCATTCCTCCATTGCTTTTCCATGCATTTTCATAAGATCTCCATAGTCCATTTTCACCTCTTTCAAACCTCCTTTACCATTTTGTCAAACTCCACCTTCACATCACTTCATTTTACACTCATAACTTATTGTTTTTTCCCTTTTCCTATCATCTAGGCTTTCAAAAATGAAATGAGATTGCTTCACCAAGCCATCACCAAGACACATCAACATATCCTATGGAAGTAGGGTTATTAAACAAATCAGAGGAGGTTCCCAAGGCACCTAGACCCGAGGTGACCAAAACATACCAGAGATGAAAAGGACTTGTGTTTGCTTCTCATGGTGAGAAAGGGGCCAACCCTTCTACATCAGCAAAACAGGGACCGACATCGCAGGATAAGGACATGGTTGAGCATGAGTTTGAGCTAGTTCATTTAGAGGCATAGGATCAAACTTCAAACATGCAATAGACAATCAGAGATAACGACTATCAGATCAAGGAGCTTACAATCAACATGACAAGAGCTAGATACATCATTTCATTCCTTGAACAGGAGAATAGTTAGCTCAAAGCAAAGCAATTGATCATGGAAAAAGAGCAAACCAAGTTATTATAGCAGGGTGGCAAGGGAAAAAAAATAATAGAGTCAAGTGAGCCTGAAGGAGCAAAAGGGAAAGGTAAGAGGCAAAGGCCAAGAACAAAGGGCCTAAAGAAGGCATTGCAAGAAGAGGAAGAACACATTTTGTTGAACGAAGACATAGACCTAGATGACATAATTGCTCTTTAGGTCAATCTAGACAAGGAGTACTGGCTAAACAGGGTGAATGAACACTTGGAGAAGCTCCTTGAGAAGACGAACAAAGATAATCAATTTCTTAGGCATATGGCACACCACTACCAAGCTCAAAACATGACCACCAATGTCAAGGTCAAGCAACTTGAAAACAAGCTCAAAGAAGAAAAAAGGGACCAAAAGTATGAGGGAAACTTGGAGATGCTTGTTGAAGCATATATGAAGGTTTAACATACATAATTTTACAACTCCTAGCCAATTGTGAGAAAATTCTGAGCACTTTCGGTTTTTTGTGAATTTTGGAGCTAAATTCAGAAAATCAGCATTTTCCTCAGGCATCTATTTCAGGAAAATTATACATTTTTAGAAATATCTTACCATCCTCTAAAAACCCATTTGCTCAAATTTTCCAGAGGTGGCTCATTTTTGGAGAAAAGTGCAAAAGGGTGGCAAAAAACTAGCATTTTGGACCCTTTTTTGATAGGCGTTGCACACCTGGAGCGACTTTGGAAGAATAGTTTTTTAAAGTCCTTCCCATGGTCCAAATTCAAAAATTCAAACTGTTATGGAAACTATACTTGAAGGGCTAGTTGACCATTCTCTCAGATTTTCATTTTGACCTCTGGAAGGCACCTGAAAATCAGCTCAAATTCGGTGCCGCGTTTTTGCATGTTTCTGTGTTTTAATTTGTAAATTTCACTGTGTAAAATTTCTATTTTCCAGTTTGAATTTTTAAAAATCAAAATTCTATATGTAATGGAACTAGTTTCGAGGCTAGGTGATGTAGGAATGAATAAATGTACATCATAGGTTGTTTTTGATGTTTATTAGGCCTCATAAAGGAAGCAAACTCCTAAACAAATTCTCCAAGAATTGTTTGAGTTTCACCTTCTCACTCTCACTTGTTGGTTGAGAGAATCTTGGAGTCAGTTCCTCCACCAAGAAATTCAACTCTTGAAGGTGGGAAAGTGGTCTAAGAGGGTCTATATGTATCATTTCTCTTTCAGAGAGAAGGGTTGGACTTTTTGTGGAGGAGGCGTGCATGTAATCATCTTTTCAGCTAATATGGAGATAGTTGTTCATGGTGTTTGTATTTCATTCTATTTGTTTTCTAAAGGTTAAAACATCTTTATCTACATGATATCTATTCTTTCGATGGATTCCTTACAATGAAATCTACAGAATTCTTATTTCTCAAGCTCTGTTTTCTGGTTTTCATAGTTATGTTTATGTCTTCCTAAGCTAATGAAATCATGTTTACTTATGCTCATTAGTTTCTTCTACATTTTCTCTTCTATAATACATTGAAAATATTCTAAATACACCATGGATTTTGATATCTAGCTCCTTCTCATATTTTCTCCTGCACTCCTACAACCTAGACCTATTTGTGGCTCCAAACCCTAAGTTCAGCAAACCCTAAAACCCAAAATTTCACAAACAAACAAACAAATATATATATCTAGCCTAAAACTCATTTGCTTTAAAGTCATATCATTGATAAGAGACTTAGAGATATCCTTCTCATTCTCAGTAGGGCTAGCTACTGAGCTGAAGTGGTTTGAGGTTACCCTTCTTGATTTCCTTTCCAGCCTAGGAAATTGTAAGGACTAACATTTTTGGCGCAGTTGCTGGGGAATGAAACAAGTGATATATCTTCCCTGGGAAAGAATGACAAGGATCATATCTGATTGCTGATGGTGAATAGTGATCAGACACAAGAAAGGCTATGCATCTTTCACCCGACGACTCCAGTGTCAAAGAATCCAAAGGTTCAAATTTTTTCATGGCAACTCCAATGTTCAAAAACCGGTAGTTTGAAGAACTTCTTGGTGTCTTAATTGTTTTCAAGATGGATTCAACTGCTCGAAGGTATGCTCTTATGAATCAAGCTCATATTCTTGGTTTTCTGAATCGTGTTCCTTGTATAGATTGGAAAACAGGGCTGCCAAACTTTAAAGGTCAGGGTCGCCAAGATGAGGCTATTTTGCATCTAATCAAATTTCATTGGCATATACATAAGCTCAAGATCACGTCTCATGAGGATTGTTTGATGAAAATGTTTATGGCTAGCCTAGAAGGAAAAACAAGATCTTGGTATGAAGGATTGAAGCCAAGTAGCTTATACTTTCTTAAATATTTCCACACAACATTCTTTGATTTTTATGGAAAATCTCATCATTCATTTTTGTTGTTCGAAGATTGTTGTGAATCTTGTGAAAACTTCATTCAATACCTTGAAAAGGCTTTTGGTGATGAAGAATGTCTAGATTATGAAATCATAGAGGCCCTTTATGATTTTTCTTCCCAACAACAATCTAAAGAAGCCAATCATTTTGATACACGAGATCAAAATCAGCACACTGTAGCCTCCTCTTTGATTGATGAAGAATTAGATGATGAATATTGTCAAGATGCTCATAAAGATTCCCCACAGGAAACAATTTTGGAAGAAAAACAATAGACTGATAAGATAGAGGTAAATGAAGAAATTCAATAATCTAAAACTAATCAATAAAAGGAGAATAATGAAAAAGAACAGGTTATTTTAGATCTTGTGGGTGTATACCTTGGCACTGTGGTTGTCGAACACAGTTCTCTTGCCAATCATCAGGCAAAAGTAATTGAGCATATCATTGAAGAATCATTTGCTGATTTGCAAAAATCTTATGATCCACAAGAACATCTCCAAGAGACAACAATTTTTGCAGCTGAAAATGAAATTGATCAGATTGCTAAGGATCAAGAAAAGAGCAGCGGAAGAGAAGAGTTTGTTCTAAAGCATATTGCAGAAGAGAATTGTTTTCAGGAAAACTTCCAACAAACAATGTCTTCTTTGACTGAAGATAATATTGATCAGCAATCAATTGATGAAGATCACATTCATTCCCTTGAATTATATGAAGGTATTCAACAGTGTTCAGGAGACCAAGACATTGATGAGGAGTGTCAATCAAATTTCTCTTCAAATATTTCATTTCTTGAATTTTTGTTTCAAGATGAAACTTGTCCATTTATATGTTTAGAATTTTTTGAAGACCAAGAGCACACTCTTGTCGAAATTCACCATGAAGAGCGACTAGTTGCAATAGAAGGATGTTTCTTGATTCCTCCAAATCAACAAGAGCCATTTTTTCATGATTTTCAGGATCATGTGGCAAATTCGTTACATCCAGTAATGGAGGTTGGTGTTGCAGCATTCATTGCTTTCTTGTTTTAAATCATCCTGACAAGCTTATGTTACATTCTTTCCATGTTCCTCTAGTGAGTTTATTGCAGTCATCAGTAGAGGAAGAATTTGCCAAGTCTGCTAATACATTTATTGGATCCAGTGGAAAAGTTGAGTTGCCACTTTCCTTTTTCTTCTCCTTGCTCAAGGAAAGTACGAGCAAAATTCAAGTAGGTAGCCATTTGCTAGATTGGTCACACTGGAGGGATCATTACACATGATTGTATATAAATCTTCAGCAGGTGGGCGGTTATCATCAGGATTTGAAGCCTGAGGTGAAGGCCCTAAGATCCCGATGGTCTGCTGCCATAAGTAAGTTTAGTTAGTGTGTTTTTTTATAGTCAAGTTGCTTCAGTTTGTCAAAATCAGTTAGTCAGTCAGTTTTTAGTTTAAGTTTAGTCTTTGCATTCTAACTCCATGCCCAATGGATAAGGTTACTTGGTCTATGGTGTTCTTGACACCTCCAAGGAGCTGCCATCCCCAATTGGAGCCAATGTTAGTAGCAGTCTTGTTAGCCTGTCACCTGGATCAAATGTGGTTTTATAATTTCTTGCAAGGACTATCAAAATCAAATTTTTCATGTCACTAGGTTTACACAGTAAAATTTGGTCACTGTTTGTTCAGTCTAGAAATGAGGTCAGTCTTTTGAAAATTTACTCATGTTGGTCACTTATCACATTTTCTATGAAGGTGTCATAATAAAACAAGTCAGTCATCATCATCATTCCATTTAGTTTCAGGTCATCCATTAGGTCGCTAGGGTTTCCAAGGTCCATCATTTTCATGAATAAATCCTGTGGTGAAAAAAACATGACAAACAACTCTTTGGTACTGATTTGTGAGTTATCACGCATTCATCATGTTTTCATGTTTTAAAAGTTTAAGAAGAAGAAGTTTTAGTACTCAAGAAAGTGAAAAGACAGCTCATGTTTCAACATTAAAGGTGACTCTGTTTTCAAAAGTGAAAAAATTAGTTTTCAAAGGTTTGTGGGTCCCATTTCTTTTTAAAAAGAGAAATAATTTTGCCTATATAAACTCAAAAGTCCCAAAACTTGGTTCATTTACCTCCTATTCACTCTTGAGTATCAAGCTCTCCCACCCAAAAGAGAGAAAAAGTCAGTTTCTTAGGCAAAATTGGAAAAAACCTTGAGGTGCTACACACAGAGACAAGGTGCTGCGCACAGAGACAAGGCACTGCGCACAGAGACACTATGATGTGCACAGGTGTTGCACATAACCTAACTACGCTGCGCACGAGGCAAAGTGTCCATAAAACACCCAAATTTCTCCCAAATTTGATTTTTAAGCCTGCAAACTTGATTTCACTGCTTTCTAATCCAAGCAACAAGTAAGTACACCATTATTCTTCCTTGTTTGCTTTTCAAAATCATCTCAAGCCAATGATTTTTCAAATTAGGGTTTGTAGTGAAATTTATCATGGGGAATGATAGGTTGATGATGACCATTTTTATTTTTTGGTTTCTAAACATGTAAAATGTTTCCCTACACCTATATAAAATGTTTAATAAACTATTTTAACCACTCAATCAACCTCCAAGTAGAATTTTACCTCTCCAAAAGTGAAACTCTAGTTCATTTCTAGGGATTTTTGGGCACTTTCACAACAAACTCAGTTTTTCCTTCTCACAAGAAGATCATTCCTCCATTGCTTTTCCACTCATTTTCATCCGCTTTCCATAGTCCATTTTCACCTCTTTCAAACCTCCTTTACCATTTTGTCAAACTCCACCTTCACATCACTTCATTTTCCACTCATAGCTCACTGTTTTTTCCCTTTACCTATCATCTAGGCTTTCAAAAATGAAATGAGATTGCCTCACCAAGCCATCACCAAGACACATCAGCACAACCTATGGAAGTAGGGTTATCAAACAAATCAGAGGATGTTCCCAAGGCACGTAGACCCAATGTGACCAAAACATACTATAGATGAAAAGGACTTGTGTTTGATTCTCATGGTGAGAAAGGCGCCAAGCCTTCTACATCAGCAAAACAGGGACTGACAGCGCGAGATAAGGCCATGGTTGAGCATGAGTTTGAGCTAGTTGATTTATAGGAAAAGGATCATACTTCAAGAATACATCAGATAATTAGAGATAAATACTATCAGATCAAGGAGCTTACAGTCAACATGGCGAGAGCTAGATACATCATTTCATTTCTTGAACAGGAGAATAGTCAACTCAAAGCAAAGCAATTGATCATGGAAAAAGAGCAAACCAAGTTATTACAACAGGGTGGAAAGGGCAAAGAAATAATAGAGTCAAGTGAGCCTGAAGGAGCAAAAGGGAAAGGTAAGAGGAAAAGGCCAAGAACAAAGGGCCTAAAAAAGGCATTGCAAGAAGAGGAAAAACACATTCTGTTGAATGAAAACATAGGCCTAGAGGAAATAATTGCTCTTGAGGTCAATCAAGATAAGGAGTAATGGCTCAATAGGGTGAATGAACACTTGGAGAAGCTCCTTGAGAAGGCAAACAAAGATAAACAGTTTCTTAGGCATATGATGCACCACTACCAAGCTCAAAACATGACCGCCAATGTCAAGGTCAAGCAGCTTGAAAACAAGCTCAAAGAAGCCAAAAAGGACCAAAAGGATGAGGGAAACTTGGAGATGCTTGCTGAAACATATATGAAGGTTTAACATACATAATTTTATAGCTCCTAGCCAATTTTAAGCAAATTATGAGAACTTTTGGTATTTTGTGAATTTTGGAGCTAAAATCAGAAAATCAACAGTTCCAGAAGCGTAGCGCCTTGGCGCTGTACTTTTTTCCTCAGGAATATATTTCAAGAAAAATATACATTTTTAGAAATATCTTGCCATCCTCTAAAAACCCATTTGCTTAGATTTTCTAGAGGTGTCTTAGTTTTGGAGAAAAGTGCAAAAAATGGCAAAAAACTAGCATTCTAGACCCTTTTTTGACAGGCGCTGTGCACCTAGAGCGACCTTGGGAGAATGGATTTTTGAAGGCCTTCCCATGGCCCAAATTCAAAAATTCAAATTGTTCTGGAAACTAGACTTGAAGGGATAGTTGACTGTTCTCTCATATTTTCATTTGGACCTCTAGAAGGCACCTTAAAATCAGCTCAAAGTCAGCGCTACGTTTCTGCACTTTTCTGTGTTTTAATTTGTAAATTTCATTGTTTAAAATTTCTAGTTTCCTGTTTGACTTAGTCAAAGTCAAGATTATCTATGTAATGGCACTAGTTTCGAGGCTAGATGATGTAGGCATGAATAAATGTACATCATAGGTTGTTTTTTATGTTTATTAGGCCTCATAAAGGAAGGAAACCCCTAAACAAACTCTCCAAGAAGTGTTTGAGTTTCACCTTCTCACTCTTATCTGTTGGTTGAGAGAATCTTGGAGTCAGTTACTCCACAAAGGAATTCAACTCCTAAAGGTGGGAAAGTGGTCTAAGGGAGTCTATATGTATCATTTCTCTTTCAGAGAGAAGGGTTGGACTTTTTTTGGAGGAGGCTTGCATGTAATCATCTTTTCAGCTAATACATAGACTTTGAGCATGGTGTTTGTTCTTCATTATATTTGTTTTCTAATTAAGACATCGTTATCTACATGATATCTCTTCTTTCTATGGATGCCTTACAGTGAAATATACAAAATTCTTGTTTCTCAAGCTCTATTATCTGGTTTTCATAGTTATGTTTATGTCTTCCTAAGCTAATGAAATCATGTTTACTTATACTCATTAGTTTCTTCTACATTTTCTCTTATATACTACACTGAAAATGTTCTAAGTACGCCATGTATTATGATATCTAGCTCCTTCTCATATTTGCTTCTACAGTCCTACAACCTAGACCTATTTGTGGCTCCAAACACTAAGTTCATCAAACCCTAAAACCCAAATTTTCACAAACAAACAAACAAATATATATATATCTAGCCTAAAACTTATTTCCTTTAAATTAATATCACTGATAAGAGACTTAGAGAGATCCATCTCATGCTCAGCAGGGCTAGATACTGAGTTGAAGTGGTTTGAGGTTACCCTTCTCAATTTCCTTTCCAGCCTAGGAAATTGTAAGGACTAACACACTGTCAGGCCAGGCATTCGATCGATTTGACCCCCACAACACCTCTACCCAATGGGTTGACATACCACCACTCCATTAGGGAAAATGAAGAGATCAAGCAATATATTTAGGATCTACTATAAAAAGGGCATATCCAACCAAGTTCCTCACCTTGTGGGAGCTCGATTGTACTTGTACAAAAGAAGGATGGGACCTGGAGGCTTTGCATTGATTATCGGGCACTAAAACAAATCATTGTCAGGAACACGTATCCAATACCATGGATTTGTGACCTTCTTGACCAGCTCAAGGGGGCCAACTATTTCAGTAAGATCAATATGAGGTCTGGCTATCACTAGGTTCCAATAGAAGCCACAAATGTGTGGAAGACCGCCTTGAAATCCAAGGAGTTCCTTTTTGAATGGTTGGTAATTCCTTTCGGGTTGACAAATGCTTCTGCTACTTTTATGAGGCTGATGGATGACATCTTGCAACCCTTCACCAACTCATTTGTGGTTGTATATCTAGACGACATTATTATCTTCAACAAGAGTTGGGAAGGGCACTTGCAACACATTCGATAGATCCTTCAAACCCTGCGACACCACAAACTATGTGCCAACTTAGGGAATTGTACCTTTGGCATGGGCTAGGTCCAATATTTGGGTTACATCATAGATGAGCAAGGTATACGTGTGGATCAGGCTAAGATCCAAGTTAGTCGAGATTTGCCAACCCTGGGCACTCTCACGGATCTTTGCAACTTTTTGGGCCTTGCAAATTTTTGTCGGAGGTTTGTGTTGGGATTCTCCCATATCACTTGGCCTTTGAGTTAGGTTACCAAGGGCGAAGTGAAAGAAAAGTTTTTCTAGTCCAAGTCCCAAACAAAGGCATTCATTGAGCTGAATAACTGCCTCTAATTTGCACCTATACTCACATTTCTAGATATGCAACAACCATTTCAAATCGAGATAGATGCCTCCAAATATTTATTGGTGTAGTTCTCACCCAATAAGGGAATCCAATGGCCTATCATAGTGAGACACTTTCCGATACAATTCAGAAGTACCCCACCTATGATAAGGAAATGTATTTCTCATGCATGGTTACCAACAATGGAAACATTGCATTTTGGTGAAGGAAACGACCATCCACATAGATCACTGACCTCTTCAGTTTATACAAACACAAGGGAAGTTGTAAACTGACCGCCATCAGAAGTGGTCTACATATCTGCAAAAATTCTACTTGAACATTAAGTATAAGAAAGGAAACATCAATCATGTTGTATATTCCCTCAGTTGGCCCCTAGTTGCAACACTAACTACTGTTAACTCTTATGACCACGATACCTCTCGATGGACACAATTGTACAAGAATGATCTAGAGTTCGCCACCACTTACTAGATGGTAGTGGATTTCAAGAAAGTTCTATATTTCCACATCTAGGACACATTATTATTCTACTTGGGCCACCTTTGTGTTCAGTCAAGCAAGCATGCCAAATTTATTTGGGAGGTGCACTATAGTCATGTCGCAGTACACTTCAACATGGAGAAAAATATTGTTGTACTACAAAAGTATTTTTATTGGCCAAAACTCCGATATGACATTGGAAAATATATCAGATCTTGCACTACCTATACCATTTCCAAGCCAACCATCAAGAAGTAAGGCATGTACACTTGTCTTCCTACTCCTAGAAAGCCCTAGGAATACATCTCCATGGGTTATCTATTGGGCCTCAACCGTGCATTTGTGGTTGTGGACATATTTTCTAAGATGGACATACTATTGTCTTGCAAGCATATCATCACAACAAAGGACACTACCAAACTATTCTTCGAACTTGTATGGGTACATTTATGAATCCCACATACCATTATATCAAATTGAGATAGCAGTTTCCTGAGCACATTCTAGTCAAGCCTTTGGACATTATTGGACACTAATCTCACCATGTCGACTATATTCCCTCCCCAGGCTGATGGCTATACAAAGGTCGTCAACAAGATGATAACGCATATCCAATGCATGTACAACTCCAAGCATCCACAAACCTAGGATGAGAGGCTTCCTTATGTGAAACACAACTATAACAAGGCTCTTCATAGCTCAACTGGACACAGTCCTTTTCAAGTGAGTATGGGTTTTCAACTATTGTTTCTAACTAATATTGTCATGCCTCATGCGGCTACAGAATCCACATATGTACAATTTGAGGTTGATAAAGTAACTTGGTTTATTGAACGCATCCAAGACATCTGCCAACCGGTGCACTTCATGTTGGATAAGTCCAATGCCAAGTACAAGTAACGACATGATCAACATCGGGTGCCACACAAGTTTCAGGTGGGTGACAAATTTGGTTGCATTTGTAGAAAGAACACCTTACTAGAGCCCATCGAAAGCTCAGACCACTTCGATATGGGACTTAAACCATCACCAAGGCTATGAGAGACAATTATTTTGAGGTCAACATTCCCCCATTCCTTGGCCTACACCCAATGTTCAATGTGGACCGCCTTCGGCCATACTTTCCACCATTACTGGAAACATCAGACATTGCAAAACAACTCACACCAACATAGCTAAAACCATATTGCATGGAACAAGCCACAACTGATTGGATAATGGACATGCAGATCAATAAGAATCGCCAACAAAAGATCCAACTGTATCGGGTTGTCAAAGCTGGCCAAATCCTGCACCAAGGCAAGTGGCTCACCAGGGACCAAGTTCAACAAAATTTTACCCATCTCATGGAGGCACTCAATGAAATGGGGACCATTGCTTCCTGAGGGGGGAGGACTAATCTAGGTGCATATTAATGACCACTCACCTATTCCACTTGGGCCCCAACCATTTCTTCTTTTAGTTTCCTTAATTGTAGCACAATTTACTATTTTTGGTAATGTTTCAGGCCCTGAACTTCTTGAGCCGTTTTGAGGCCCTAAATGACGTTTTTTGGGAAATGGGAAAACCCATTGCTTGTGATAGGGGTTTGCAGTGGAAATTTGTAGTCCTCAGGTAGATTTTTCTAGTGAGGTATCGTACGTGTCAAACAAAGATCGTATGCCAAAATTATGACCCAGGGAAGTTGATGTACCAATTTACCCCAACAGGGCCCACATAATTTTGGAGCTAGGGTTAGGATTTTGGATGTTTAGGGTTTTCCATGGTTTCTCAATAATAAATAGGTCTTCGAGCCTGATTGTAACAAATTTCAGAAGGCATGTAGTTTCCATATCTCTTCTTAGATATAAGCTACCATCGCTTGAGGTAGTTTATTTCCATTATGCATGTAAACAATTTTCAGTACCTTGTTATTAATGAATTAAAGTTATGTTTTCATTATATCTTTGTGTTTATGTTATTTTTGTATTTAATTTCATTCCTTCATAATTCTGGATCATTAGGACAATGCTTACAAACGTAAACTCAAGGGTGGACTCGGTTTAAGAGACCCCAACACCATGGCGACGGTCTTGGGCGCTAAAATATGGTGGAAATGGATTCATGGTGACCTTGATCTCTGAAAAAGTATCTGGTATCAAAAATATGGCCAACAAACTCCATCACAACTTCTATTTTGTCTAAATTCTATGGTTCTAAGCTCATCCATATGGTATCTAGCCAAAAATAGTATACATTTAATCCAACAACGACATTTGGGAAATCAAAGATGGTCCTACGACACTATTTTAGGAGGTTTCATGATAGCAATTCCCAAAATTGTGTGAAAACAAAGAGTTGATCCATATAAAGGAGCACATGACTTCTTAGGGCTTAACAAAATTGGATAACTGCTGACATAGATCTAAAGCCACCCAAAAATGGTGCTAATGGTTTATGCAAACATCTTGGTATCCAAAGCCAACAGACAACAATTGGCATCAATTATGGGGAAATATTCAATAGAGATTTATCCCTCTCTCAAGTCAACCAAAAAAAAATCGATGCGGTTACTCTACAAAAGACACTTTCACCATTCAACAGGCCTATCATTTGGAAGCATACCATCATGACTTGCTAAAAGAGGAGGTATGGGACAAAATATGGAAACAACACTTGGCTAAAAACATCCTTTTTTCTTTGGATTTTGTATCAAAACAAAACTTTAATGTGGTATAACATTCTAAAATTCAATTATCAAGGCCCTTGTAGATTCCCACTATACTTTTTTAATTCTAGTGAAAGTTTAGAGCACCCTTTCAATAGTTACGCCTTTGCTACTTCACTCTAGGATTTCCTTAAGGATCGGCTTTCTTGCTCAGATAGAGATCCACTCAACATCCCCAACACCATTGCTAACTGGCAGAGGTTTGTCTTTTCCAATATGGTTCTCAGTTGTATCTAGGTTCTCTCCTTAGGGTTCATTATTTGGGAAATTTAGAAAGAAAAAAAATAGAATAATTTTGAAAGAATCGTTCTTATTCGCTGATTCAATTTGGAACATTGCTCTGACCAGCATCAAATAATCCATTCTTGCCTCCCCATGATCTTCATCTGATTGGAAAGCTCATGGAAAAGGATCCGAGCTCCTCCTCTATTGACACCTTGTCCCCTCAACCATTCTCCTTTTCCCCTTTGTTTCCCCTCCTTCTTTGCCTGCCATGCTATTTACATGGGTCAGGCCTCCTCCCTCTGATTTCCTTATGCTTAATTTTGATGGTGCTTCAAAGGGGAATCCGAGCCCCATTTTATTTGGATGTATTATGCTAAATCATAATTTCCATCCACTCTAGATATAATTTTTCTCCTTGGGCATCAACAAAAACAATGCAGCATAACTCATTGGCCTATCACTAGGCTGGAACTTGCACATGTGCAAGGCTACTCCAAAATATTTTTGGAAGGTGACTCTCAAATTATCATCAACATGATCATTCAACTTTATAATGACACCCTTGTCCATAAAGTCTCCGTAAGATGGCACTAGGAGATTTTCATGTACAAGGCTTCATCCATTCTAACACAAATGGAAGTCATCATTCCTCCCACGTCCGATGGTTTGGAAACAAAGTAGAAAAACTTTTAGCTAATCGTGGTTATTTTCCTCTAGCAACTCTTCCTCCACTGGGAACCTCCTGCAATAGTATCCTATCAAAAACAAATGTTGGCCTATAATGAAACAAGATTCATGCATCCTAAATGGGGCGACTATATCGCAAATGGGGGACTACCACCACCCCAGTAAGCCAAGTGGCTAGGGGATGTGGTAGCACGCCCCCATAACCAAACTTGATTGATTTTCTCACATGAGGTTACCTCATGCGAGAAAATATCTAGCCACCTAAACCATAATGGATTACACCACCAACATTGAATATTGGATGCCTCACCAAGCCTGCCAAGGCTTGGCTTGTGTGAAGTCTAATCTCCTTCTAATGTTATTCGTTCCTCTACTATCAACACTATTACTTCCATTCAGATTGTTTGGTTTTTTCCTTTTCCTTTTTTTTGCCTCCTCTGAGTATTTGAGTAATTCACTTTGTGGGCATTGGTTGGCCCACTTTTGTGAGCCTCAGCTAGGCCCAATCCATTAGCTCTTGAATCTAAATTTTCATTCCATAATTGGAAATTTCACTTCCCTCTGCTGGAGACTCAAGGGTGCTGTGCATTTGGTTTCCTAGTATACTGGACTGGTGTCATTATTTCCTTCTCCAACTTTGATTTTAGTGCATGTAGTGTATTTTGAAGATGGTTTTCTGAGCAAGGTTGTGGATATTTTTTCTGGGAGTTCTACATCCTCAATGGGCATATTTTTCATGTCTTGTTGGTACTCCCTTTATGGTCTTGTTTTTATTTATGAGTATGTTCATTTTCTGAACTTTCATCTAGCCACCCTTTTGACTGGGTGATGTTCCTACAACTCTTGTCTATCTCCTGTGGACTCAAACGTATTCCCCAACTCACCTCCTATAGAATTGTGGATCCTTCGATTTACCCCTTTGATCAATGTCAAGCTTTCCCTTCACTCTTTGGGTCTCACCGTAGGATTTTCCATATGTCGTTGCCTCCTTGATTCCATGTATTTTTTAGACTTCCTATTATCTGCACTTTACTCCTCCTCACGTGACTGCTCCCACTTGGGCACCCACCTATTTCTCTCTCCCTATGACTTTTTGGTCTTGTCTTCTTGTCGTTACCTTCCCCATGCTCCATCAACGCACACATGTCTGATGAGGGGCAATCTATTTTTTAAGCCAGGCATTGGTAACTCTGTAATGCGACTTATGTAATTTCATTAACCAAAACATGAATATATACATGAGTGGAGAGACTTTTGGGATTCCAATTCCAAGGTCTCATGGTTTTCTCCAATTCATAACTGAAATATTAAACCATTTACAATATTTACAATAATCCCAATTGTTTTGGATTAGGTGTCAACATCCTCCCTGAAGGGATGTTAGTGAGTCCAAGCATCATTTTGAATCTTTCAAACTTTTCTCTTCTAAGCGGTTTGGTGAAGATGTTTGTGATCTATTCGTTTGTGGAAAAATAGCGAAGGTGAATAGTTTTGGCCTCAACATGATGTTGAATCAAGTGATACTTTGTATTGATGTGCTTGGTTCGATCATGGACCTTTGGGTTCTTTGCCAACTTTATTGTAAAGTGTTTTCAATCAAAAGAGGAGTTGAATGCACTTGTTTCTCCTGCAAATATTCTAGAATTTTCTTGAGCCACGCAATTTCCTTTGTTGCTTGAGTTGTTTCCACATATTCTTCTTTAGTTGTAGAATCTGCTGGAATTGATTGTTTGCATGACCTCTAGGAGACAACTCCTAATCCAAGACTCTTAACATATCTTGAAGTAGATACTCCAATTTTTTATCTCCATCAAAATCTGAATCACATTATCCAATCAAGCTGAAGTCATCCACTTGTGTATACTTGAGTCTAAAGTTTTGAGTTCCCTTCAAGTACTTTGTAACTATTTTTACAATAGAACAATGCCCCTCACAAAGGCTTTTGCATAAAATTGGAGAGGATTCCAACCACAAATGAAATGTCTGGTTTGGTATTAGTCAGGTAATGGAGACTTCCTATGAGATTTCTATGCTTTATTGCATCCTCAAATTCTTTTCCTTCAATGGATTTGAGCTTTAAATTCTATTCCATTAGAGTAGTAAGAGGATTGCACTCAACCATGCCAAATTTGTTCAACATACCTCCAATGTACTTCTTTTGAGAGAGGAATATAAACTTTGAATGTTGGGTTACTTCAATACCAAGATAGTAGTGAACATATCCCAAATCTGTCATTTCAAAACCTTTCCTCAAATCTTTCTTATGGATGCAATGTAATTATCATTGTTCCATATCACCAGAAGATCATCTACATCTACTACAAGATATACAATTGTTTTTCCAACGTTCTTAACAAACATAGTTGCATGATCAAGATCATAATGTTTGAAATTGAGTTTCAATAGATGCTCAATCAATTTCTCTTACCAGGCTTGCGGTGCTTGCTTGAGGCCATACAAGGATTTGAAAAGCTTGCATACCTTGTGTTCCTAAACCTTCACAACAAATCTTATGGTTGGGACATAAAAACATTCTCTTTCAAATCTCCATTCAAGAAAGCAAATTTTACATCCATTTGATGGACTTTCCAATTGTTCTGAGCTGCTAAGGAAAAGAGAGTTTGGATGGTAGCCCATTTTTCTCTGGGGTCAAAAGTCTCCTCATAATCGAGCCCTTCATTTTGTACAAAACCTTTTTCCATGATGCTATCTTTATGCTTTTCAAGTGAGCCATCTGCTTTATACTTATTCTTGAAGACCCACTTGCAGCTTAACGGTTTGGTTCCCGATGGAGGATCAACCAGCTTCCAGGTGCCATTCTTTATCAAAGCATCATATTATTTCTGCATCACTTCTTTCCACTCATTATGAGAAGCAACTTGTTTGAAGGAGTATGGTTCGAAATATGTAGAAAAAATTAGTTCACAATCGTAAGAAACATCCATATCAACAAGTGATCAAAATTTTCTACATTCCATTATGTCTAGCATAGCTTCATGTCCCTGTCTTTCCAACCTCATCAGAACAAACACTTTCAAGTTTCTTTGTAAGCCATTTTGGAGGACCTTTATAAGATGGCCTAGGCTTCTCAGATGACTGAGATGGTGCTGAATGAAGATTTAGCCTCCCAGTTCACTCAATCACATCACTCAAAGTGTCTTATTGATCAATGGTTGGAGCTTCATGAGGGGGAGGAAGTGATTCACAAGGATATTCCATATATTGATCCTGTATAGGGACCCCCCTTCAAGATGTGTAATCTCATTATCAAACTCTTGAAATTTTTTTTCATGCCTGAATCTATCCAAGTGATCAAGTTTCTGCTCAACAACATTGCCAGTCTTGGAAGATTCAAGAAAGATAACATCTCTTGTTATTATAAACTTCTTATTTAATTCAACATAAAGACAATATGCTTTGGAGGTATTTGAGTACCCTAAGACAATACATTTCCAACTTCTTGCGTCTATCTTGTACCTTTGTTCCTTAGGTATCAAGGCATAGCAGGTGGAACCAAAAAGCTTGAGATGCCTTACCGAAGGAATGTGGCCATACCACATTTCATATAGAGCCTTTTTATTTTATTTTTATTTTTTATTTTTTATTAGAGCATGAGATGGACACATATTCTTAATGCACAACACATAGAACTTCTTCAACCCAATAAACTTAACATTCCTGAAAAACATCATTGAAAGTACCATATTAAAGATTATCGAGTTCATTCTTTTAGCTACATTGTTATGTTGAGGATTCTAAGGCATGATTGTTTGATGTTTGATCCCATGCTTGTAAAGACAGTTTGTCAGTCTTGGAAGATTCAAGAAAGATCACATCTCTTGTTATTATAAAATTTTTATTTACTTCAACATAAATACAATATGATTTGGAGGTATCTGAGTACTCTAAGGCTATACAATTCCAACTCCTTGCGTCGATCTTGTATCTTTGTTCCTTAGGTATCAAGGCATAGCAGGTGGAACCAAAAAGCTTGAGATGCCTTACTGAAGGAATGTGGCCATATCACATTTCATATGGAGCAGGTATCAAGGCATAGCAGATGGAACCAAAAATCTTGAGATGCCTTATCGAAGGAATGTGGCCATACCACATTTCATATGGAGGTTTTTTTTTTTTTTTTTTTGGTAGAGCATCAGATGGACACCTATTATTAATATGCACAACACATAGAACTGCATCAACCCAATCAACTTACATTCTTGAAAAACATCATTGAAAGTACCATATTAAATATTGTTGTGTTCATTCTTTTAGCTACATTGTTATGTTGAGGATTCTAAGGCACGTTTGTTTGATGTTTGATCCCATGCCGGCGAAGACAGTTTTCAAATCCATTTGAAGTATATTTTTTTCCATTATTAATATGAATATAGCCAATATGAGATCGTGCATCATTTTCAATATTTGCGTGGAAGTTCTTGAAAGTTTCAAAAGCTTCAAATTTGTTCTTCAATAATTATAACCAACACCATTCTAGTGTAGTCATCAATAAATGTCATCATGTATTTATTACCGTTTGTAGAAGGAACAAGCATTGGACCACATAAATCAGAATGAAAAATTAAAGCTTTCTATGTGCTCTGGAATGAGAATCATGAAAAGGTTGTTTATTGTTCTTTTCTAAGATACAAGCATCACATTGCTTAAGTTTCCTAGGAATGGTTGTAAAACTAGTAGCACCAATTTTCTTCAACAAATGAAGGCTGTCATAGTTCAAATGTCCAAATCTATCATGCCATAAAATATTGTATGGAAGTGTACCTTCATCATAGTGAGAATTGTATGAAAATTTTTGTGCACAAGCATATGTTCCTTGTAGCTTCAATAGTCTTTCTTCTTCTATCCTAGTCATGCAAAGTGAGTGGTCTAATTCTTTTCCAGACCTCAACCTTGTCATAAAATATGTGAATGGAGTGTCCTTGCTGGTGGACGTGAACCACATAAAAAAAATTTCTCCTCAACTCCGGGAGGTAGAGAACATCATGTAGAAGAAATTCTAGAAGACTAGGTAGTTTGAGCTTGATGGTACCAAGCCCTGATGGCTTGAGTTTTGACTTATCTGTGAAGTAGAATAATCCATCAACATTATTAAATAATTATTCAAAAAATTCTCTTCTAAATGTCATGTGGCAAGTTGCTCTTGAATCAAGAAACCAAACATCTTTCCATGAAGCAAGTGAAGCATTAAATAGGTCTTTAGTTACTCCAATGTTGCAATGCTCCACAACATAATAAGTGGATTCATGTGCTTTACCTTTCTCTTTATCTAATGATTTTCCTTTCTCTTCATCCCTTTCCTTTCTAATCCTATCCCATGAGATCTTACATGTAGAAGCATCATGTCCATTTCTATTACACCATATGCAATGAAGATTAGGTCTTTCTTCTTGGAAATGTTTACCCCCCAGCCTCCATTATTATTCCTTCCTCATCCTCTTCAACCACCTCTTCTTCTAGAATAATCTTGTGCATGATTATTATATTTTTGTGCAAGGAAAAATGCTTCTTCAGGAGACTGAACAACTGTCTTCTTCTTCCCAATATCCTTCTCTCTTTCAAAAAAATTCTCCACATGAGAGTCAAAGGAAATATCCTTAAGTTTGTTGTTAGAGCCTAGATTGACCTCAGGCTGAAGGGAGGCAATTCTAGGGTAACCACAAACCAAGCTTAACCTGGTAGCTAGCCCTACCAGGTTGAGAGAGGGCTCTCTCCTGATGAATCTCAATCTGGATGACGGGATTAGGTAAATATTTTAGGCTAGGTATAATAGTTCAAGGGTTTTGATTGAAGTTGTTGGTGTTTGCTGGATCAGATGGAGCTGGGCAGTTTAGGTTTGGGAAATTAGGTTAGAATGCAGGATGTTCTATGGGGCAAGGTAGGTATAGGATTTAGCATTTGAAATTGAGTGAAGTGAGGTGTCTAATACTAATGAGGAGCTTAGGAGGGCATGTAGAAATAATGTATCCTTATCAAACAATAGAAAACATAGAATACTGAATGATTCCCAAGGCAAAGCACTGCAAACAATGAATTCTACCTATCTATCTTGATATCATTCAGTCAGAAGTAGTGAAATACATGATGGCATACATTAAAACATGTAAACAACTGATAACAAAAGAAGAAACTATGCAAAAGCACCATACATCAGGTATCCCATAAAAATAGCTGCAACTCCTATTAATTTCCTTTCCAAACTGCTTACAATGATGTATAATATAGTTTAGAGCATCCAAGTGTATCCAACCCTTGAAAATGAGAAAGAAAATACATAATATAGACATTGCAATCCCTCATCCTAACCATTAGGGGTCAAAACCACGAGAAGAGGAGTTGTTTCAACCATTTCCAAACAAGGACCAGGAATATAGGCAGTCAAACAACTTGCCTCTATAAGTAGGGAGACTGATTCATTTGCCTCAAAAACCACCTCTAACTAATGAATCTACCCTCTAACACTATTTTACCATTACATTTACATGCCATTTCAACAATTACATCAGTGAAATCATCCATGAGGAGAGAGAAATCAAATTCACAGTCAAAACAGGTGAATTTTGATTTTCTGAGCAAAATGGTCAAAAGCGCAACGCCACTGGTCCTAAGTGCAGTGCCATTTTCCACCTAATTTTGGAGGCCTTCCCCTTAGCCAAATTGAGCCCATTATAGCTCATTGGAAAGGTCTTCAATTATAGTTTTTGAAAAAACTATAAGCTTTTAATTTGGAGGTCATTTCCCCCTCAAAACTTGAATCTCCCAACACTGCTTCTATGTGTCCAAAGAGAAGCAAAGAGGTCATTTTTGGTAGTTTTTGGACCTTTTGGTGACCCATATTTACT
The DNA here is from genome assembly GCA_000404065.3 of Pinus taeda. Lineage (NCBI taxonomy): Eukaryota > Viridiplantae > Streptophyta > Pinopsida > Pinales > Pinaceae > Pinus > Pinus taeda. The sequence goes on along the minus strand of APFE030715776.1, from coordinate 174,287 downwards.
CCAAAACTTCTGAAAATTTCTAGGGTGCATGTCCTCATCATCCTGAATCAAAAAATGCAAACCATTTCTCCATTTGATGCTCCAGGAAAAGACCTGTGTTATAAATTTTAAAAATTTCAAAAATGCAAAAACTTCTCAAAATTTGCCGAAATTTGGCATGGGACACCACCATCAGCTGCTTTGATGGGCTAGGGAGGCTTCAACCAACATCTTCAACCTATCTTTCTATTTATTTCCCTCTAAGGGTCTCCTCAACCTAGCTTTTAGCTTTCTAATCCTCATATTACAAATTTTATTGTGGGTCATGTACTGGTAGGCCATGTGTCAGAGCATTTTCTTATCCATGTTGGCCTTCTCAATTAGTCCTTCAAGATGTATGTTGACCCTCTCAAGCCAAGTTTCCTTATCATTTTCAATCTCTTGCTCAATAGGAGTAAATGTGACATGAGCCTCTTTAGCCATTTGCCTGTTTGCTTTGATCATGTGCAGCTCCATGAGGACTTGCTTGTCACTCAATTGTTTGTTTTCCTGTTCCAAGTATCTGATGATGAACTTAACTCTCTCTAAGTTATCTGCCAGAGCTTGTATTTGAGCTTCCTTTTCCTTTATGATGATTTCCTTGACAGCTTCTTGATCTTGAGCCTCCAAGTCAATGATATTGACTCCTTGATGAGTATGGCGCCGTTGTGGCTCCTCATGCTCAATTAGGTCAAAATCTCTTTCCTCCTCATCACCAAGATCTTCCTCCTACACTTTTTCCTTACCTTTGCTGAACTACTCAACCTATACTTGTTTTGTCGATGTAGAAGGCAAAGCCCCTTCCACACCTTGTGGAGATAACAATCACCTGTGGACTAATGATGAAGGCAAGGCCCCTTCCACACCTTGTGGAGCAAACACTTGCCTAGCAGTTGTAAAAAGTCTCCTTGTGCCTCTTTGATATGTTAAGTACACTGAGACCTCATCAGTTTTGGTTTCCTTGACCTCTTCCCTTGTTTCTCCATGGCTAGAAGGCCCACCTTGTTCTTGATGCACTCGTGAAGGGATCTGTGTACCTTTGAACATCTCATGAGAAATGAAAGTCTCCCAAGGAACATTAAGAAGACTAATCTGGTGAAGAACAATGAATTTGATCAAAGAGTAATGATAGATGTTGTTCAACTGCTGAGGGTATGATTTCTTCTACACAATGCAACCTATTTTATCAGTATTGCTAAACAATAAATATGGGAGATTCATCATTTTTACCTTGTGAAGTGCATGAGGAGTCTGATATGGTAAGCATACAACCGGGAGAATCTGCCTTCACAAGTGAAATATTTAATGATAATCCTCATCAAAGGAACATACCTGTTCTAAAAAAATTTAAAGGGAGAAAGCCTCTTCACCTGGTTTCTGGATTGAGGCTTGATGTTGGCTCCAATGGGGATGGTAGCTCCTTGGAGGTGCCAAGAACATCGTAGGCCTAGTAGCCTTGTCCATTGGGCAATGGAGTCAAAACTTGCTAAAACTGAAACTAGCACTATGCAAATTGAAACTGACTCGTGACTCAAACTGTGACTAGAAACTGAATTAAACTCACAAACCTTACACAAATCATTCAAACTTTATATCCTTCACCTCGGGCCCCAAGCTGAAATGACTGTGTACTGCGAAATCTTTCAATGAAATGGAAAATGGTATGTACAATGATCATGTCATGATTTCAGAAATCAACTCAGAAGTGGTAGTGCTTCAAGAGCCTACCATTAACTGGTCCTCCTGGAAAATCCTAACCATCCATCTCCTTAAGTAAAAAGGCATTCTGTCCTCTTTATGTTGCAATCTTATAGGGTCCTTTCCACAAGTTCTCAAACTTACCGTGTTTCCATTCATCCTCATTCTGAGCATCCCATCGCAACACTATATCCTCTAGCTGAAATTTGTCTACTTTAGTTTTCCGATCATAGATTTTCTTGAACTTTTCCTGCAATTTGAAAGCGTTTTGGAAAACTTCATCTCTTGTTTGCTGCAGATGAATCATCTGATTGATTCTTCGCTAAAAGTCACCCTCTTCACTGCCAGCCTCCTATAACAATCTCATAACCAGAACTGCAAGAGATGTTGGAAAAACACTGTCAATGCCATAAACTAATTCAAATGGAGAGATACCTGTGGATTTCTTCTGGCTTACTTTGTCAGCCCATAAGGCATTAACCAACTTCCTGTGCCAACTTTTCTTATTTGTTTCCAACATATTCTTGATGATGTTTACCAATGACTTAGTTGATGATTAAACCAAACCATCTCCTTGCAGGTAATATGTTGTAGAATGGCCCAAAACAATGTTATACTTGCTGTGAAATTTGATCATCCTCTTTGATTTGAATGTAGCTGCATTATCTGTGATGATTTTACTAGGACAATCGAAACAAGATAAAATATTTGACTCTAGAAATTGGATGATTACCGTATCTGTGGCTTGTTTGGTCGGAATTGCTTCAATCCACTTGGTAAAGTAGTCAGTTGCTGTTAGGATCCATTTATGTTGTGCCGACGATGTTGGATGATTTCCCCGATGAAATCAAGTCCCCACTGTTGAAATGGTGCATTGACTTCAATAGGTTTCAGAGGAAGAGGCAACATTTTTCTTTTCCCTTGAAATATCTGACATTCATGACAACTCATGATTGTTTTGTAAACATCTGAAAATAAAGACGACCAGTAATAACCTGCTCTCAACACTTTGTTTACCGTTGTTTTCCATAACAAGTGACCACCACAATCACCTTTATGAAAGTCATACATCACCTACTGAGCTTCATCTTCAACCAAATAGTTAAGTAACACACCTCCCAGATCTTTCCAAAAAAGGGCATTATTTAGAATGCTGAATTTAGAAACTTTGAGTTTGAGTGATCTACCTTTGTTCTTTGTCATTCCTGGAGGTGGTGAAAGTTGTTGAAGTACATACACTATGTCTGAATACCACGGTGATTGAAGAAACATTTCGGATACTTGAATCAGAGAGCCTTCTTCTTCATCTTCTAACATGGCTACGATGAGATTGATATCTAAAGCGTGCAAATTTGATTCAACCATTAACCTCGCCAAGCCTTGACCTTTGATCAACTTTGTGGGTTTAATTTCCAAATTATATTCCAACATCGCTGCAATCCATTTTCCCCCGCTTTCCTTCTAGATCAGTTTGTATCAGCACATCCTTTACTGCTGCATTGGGAACATATGCTAAAATGTGTGAGTGCAGAATGCACTCGGAAATATTTTAGTGCTTTGATAAGAGCAAGAGCCTATTTTTCAATTATATTGTATTGCAAGGTAGCATCTCTAATGATCTTGCTGAAAAAGGAAATGGGCTTCTCCAATTGATCTCTTTTTTGCATTAGTACTTCAACCAAGGTATGTTTGGATGCAAATGAAAATATGATAAAATCTTGAGAGTAATCAGGACTAATCAAGACCGAGGCTGTAGATAAAGCATACTTTACCAGATTAAATGACTTCATGGCTTCCTTCATCCATTTTACCATGTTGTCCTTTTTCAACATGTTAGTTATTTCTCTTAGATGTTTGGCTACATTGGGTATGAATCTGCGTAAGAAATTCATCTTACCAATAAACGCTTGTATCTCCTTCTTGTTTCGGGGAAAATCAATTTGATGAATTGCCTCCACCCTTGAAGGATCAGTGTGAATTCCTTCTTTTGAGATAATATGACCAAGCAACTTTCCTTCATACATGGCGAAGAGACTTTTCTTGGGATTAAGATATATCCAAAACTTTTTACATATTTGAAACACAATCTTTAAATGGTGAAGATGCTCGTCATCGGAACCTAAAAACACTATCAAATCATCTAAATATACAACCAGAAATACATCCTTTTCATTGGCAAAAGCGATGTCCATTACACGCTGAAATGTGGCTCCAACATTCTTCAAACCGAATGGAATTTTAACATAATGGAAAGTTCCCCAAGGTGTAGTAAATACAATTTTTCCCCGATCCTTTTCATTCACCAAGATCTGATTATAGCCTGAATATCCGTCAAGTAGTGACACGCGGGATGCTCCAACCACTCGTTGTGGGATATGATCCATCTTCGAAAGTGGGTAATTGTCCTTCAAAGAGACCTTGTTGAGGTTCCAGAAATCGATACACAATCTTATTTCTCCAGTCTTCTTTCCTATTGGAACCAGATTCGAAATCCAATCAGAAAATCTGATTGGGACAATTATACCAACTTTGAATAATCTATTTACCTCCTTTTCAATAGAAGGCAACAACTCTGGGTTAATTCTTCTTAACTTTTGCGTGAACGGTTTCTGATTTGGCTTGATGGGAATTGTGTGCTGAATTATATCTTTGTCATACACCTTCATATCTGAATAATCCCAAGCAAACACATCAGAAAATTCAGATAATAATCTAACATACTTTGTCTTTAGCTCGGGAGTCAATGTTTTGGACAATTTCACAAACTTGGGCTTATCGGCTGTTCCGAGATTGACATCCTCAACTCCTTTATCTGTAGGCACCAGGATTGGCTTTCTAGCTACATCATCTTAATCAAAAAGTTCTTCTAAAGGTATGAGACCTTTAGGAATAATGTTGTCTTTCAGTTGCCATATCTCCATCTGGTTCACTTCAATCTCTTGATCATCGATGTCATAGTCATCATCTATGGAAGCATCCTTGTAATTTCCTTCATTCTACAAAAAAGTGTTGATTTCATTATCATCCCAAAACACTTGCCAATACCTTAAATTGTCCGGAACATCAAGTCGGTGTTTGACATGAATCTCAAACTTGTTGCTGGAGTTCATTGGGATCTTCAAATTACTTGCAGCAGTGGCGAGTGAATTTGCAATAATATTCTGAGTCTAGGGTACAACTGTCAATGTATAATCAGGAAAAATTCGCAAGATGTCTAGGACTGCATTTCTGTAGGCTCTCATCTGCGGGTGCTTTTCTTGGTACTCTCCCTTCACCTATTTGATTACCACCTCCGAATCTCCATAAACTGAAATCCTCTTAGAATTTAGCTTCTTCAAAATTTTTAGGCTTGCAATCAAAGTTTCATACTCTGCTTGATTGTTAGAGCAGTCAAAATCTAATTTGTAAGAACATATTCTAACATTACTAGGGACTTTGTCAGGTTGGAAAGCAGGGCTTCAAATCCAAATCCCTATGCCAGCACCATCCTTACCCATGGCTCCGTCAAAATCCATGCTCCAAAGACCTACCTCTTCTTCTAGATGCTGAAATTATGTTTCCTTCTCTTACCTTGACTGATCTATTCATTTTTCTGTCGTTCACTGTCTTTTTGCTACTGCCGGTACGTGGTCTGCTTAGAAGAACTTGCTATTTTCTATCTTTCTTGATCAAGGGCTGCTCTAAAATTTTCTAAAATCTCTGGAACATCTTCTACTTCAATTAACTGACTGTCAACATCATTCAAACCACTATCTGAATATAGTACAAAAGATTCTAGATCAATATGTACAACATTAATTGGATGATTAAGTGGTTTCTCCTTACTAGTAATCATGTACTTCATTTTCTTCTTCCTGTATAGTTTTCTCAATTGGCCAAACACAGGAATGGTAGCATAGGAGAAATCTAGTTGTAAAGTTCCTTTAAGTTTTTCACCCCACGATCTGGACAAAAGCATACCAATCCGTGGTGGAATGTCAGAACAACCACATCCATAAGAACATTCTTGGTCGGAATTTGGTCTAAAGATACCACAAAGTCTTTAATAATACCAATACAACGGACCCTACTAGAATCAAAAGAGTACAGGTCATGATATTTTCGATTAATGTCAAGGCCTAGTTTCTCCATAATGGCTTTTGGCATCAGATTATGAGAAGCTCCGGAGTCGAACATAGCATTATGGAGGACATACTTGTGTAGTCTAAGGCTTATATAAAATGGAGGAACTTCACTATCCTCAGACTAACCTTCTAAGGCAAGGCCAAAAATGAGCTCAGGGTGATCATATTCTATATTGACCATATTAGATAAAGGATCTATTTGCAAAATTTTGGACACTTGGTGTTTATAGCTGCCGTTTTTCATTAATTCAGTCAAAGGAATCGAAACTTTTAACTTAGAAATCTCATTTTCTAAACTAAAAGCTGAAACTTTCTCTACCTCTTTGACTGGAAGGTCCTTCTTTTCAGCTTTTTCTTTTGCTACACTTTGCTGACTGTTCTTTTTGTTTGCAACACTATTTCTTGATGGTCCTTTGCTGGAAGTCGGATCAGCTTTCCCTTTCTTTTGAATGTTTGTGGAGTCATTTTTGGATTGTGCTTCCTTTCTCTTTTGAATTGGATTGACTGGTACATCCATGCTTCTCAATGAATATTTCTTTTGTTGTGCTGTCAATGCATTCATACATCCCCGTTGATAATCATTTGACTCATCCTCCAAAACTGCCTCATTTGCTAGTATGTAATCTTCATCCCTTTGGGTATTTGGAACCTCCGAATATTCTTCATCTTCCGTCAAAAAAATGGGCAAACCATCAACATTGAAGAAATGATTTGCCTCAACCACCAGATCATCATCATCATCATCCTCTATTCCGTGCACATAGTCTTGCTGCAAAGGAGTTCTGACTTGTTGCTGTTGTGCTAACTGATCTTGTGCCTTTTTCTCCCTTTGTTTAATCCTGAATTGGGGTTGTTGTTGTCCTCTGAAGTTCGGATTCCTGATTAGTGTTTCAGGATTATCTAAAATCGTAAATCGGTCAAACATCTTCTCAATTTTCCAGAGCAAATTATCCGCCTTAACATCTGAGGTGGATGCTTCTTCCTTTATAGTCACCTTCTTTTCAGATTTAATTCTTGCTCTTTTAGCCAACATATTTTCTTCTACACTTATAACGTTCTTCTGCATATCTTCAAGTGTGGTAGGATCTCTTTCTCATAACTGATATGCCATATCAACATCGAAACCGTCTAGAAACTTGAGCAATGCTAGCCCCATCAGTGGTTTAATGTTAGCTGGAATAACATTATAGACTGCGTTGAACCTCACACAGTAATCTTGCACACTTTCACCCACATTCCTTTTGATATTTTCATACTCAGATAAAATTTGGAGTGGGTTCTTCTTTACCTCCCACCAGTCTAGGAATTGTCTATGCAGAACTGACAAAGTGTTAATGGAGGTTGCCGGTAAAGCTCGAAACCAAACCTCGCCTCCAAAACTTTGCACGAATAATCTCATGGTCACATTTTCTGCATCTACCTCATGAAGGTCGAAGAAATCATTCATTCTGTCAACATGTTGCTGTGCTGTAATACTTTGAGTGGCATCAAAAAGAGGTATTTTACTTTGGCAATCAACAAACATATTATCCAGATTCTAAAGCAAAACGAGGGGTGCATGTTGGGCAGCCATGACTCAAGGTGGATTTGAAACAACAGTTGGACTACTTGGGTTTAATGGAGTAGCTGATGGAGGAGTTGATGGAGGAGTAGGGGTGATAGGTTTTTGATAAGATATGATAGGTTGAAGGGGAAGGGTAGGTATAAACTGAGGTTGAGAATGAACTTCGGAACTTGATGGGAATACTGATGAACTGAGAGTAGCAGATGCCGATATTAAAAGCTCGGGGATATTGGGACCTATGATGGATGATTGAAGAGAATTTAAGATATATTCGTCAATTGATCGGTTTTCCCTTTCCTTTTCAAGATTCGCAACAAATTTCGGATTTAGAACTGTATCATTAAGTGCAGTTTCAGATTTGGTTTCAAACAAATAAAGATCAAATACTCATCAAAAGGGAGATCTTCAATAAACAACCATTGACTGGGACAAGAATGGTATCTGAAAATAGGTCTAGGGCTTAGTGAAATTTCTTCTCTGAGTATTCACGAAATGAGATTAGGGTTTTCAAATACAAGAGGGGGATTCAGATCAAGATTGGACCTTGTCTACCTTCTTGAAGTCAGTGTGTTCAGATTTCAAAATTTTTTATTTTTCTTTACAACTTTCTGTTTCAGCCTAGCAAATTCTAAAACTCATCATCCGAAGTTCAAGAATTTGATTGAAAGATATTACTGGGGTAATTAATATTTTTGTTCCCCAGTATAATGGCTCTTATTTCAGAGGCTAAGGCAAGGATATCATCATCCTTCAATTCTAAAGTAAATAGTTTGATCATTAATTAAACAACTTCAAGCTCAAAGTGCAAGTCATATAAATCCTTCAGCTTCTTTAAGGCTTTAAAAGCATTTGTTAATGGTGTAATATAATGTAACACCTATTCATTGATTGATGCTACAATAAAGGCATAAGCCTTATTGTTCTTTTTTTCCCAAATGGTAAGCTCTTTATCTGAAGTGGGCTTCTTAGGAGGATTGCCTCCTCCTCCTTCGGAAACTACTTTCCACAACTTATTAAAAAATCAATGTATGTTTTATCTTCTTGGACCACTCATGGTAGTTCTCTTTGCCAGAGAGAATCACTCAAACTATGGAGCTGAGTGAATACATCATCAAAAAATTTCTACTTCCAATTTCCAAAACAATCACAACTTTACTTTCTACCTTCTTTTTATGACAGCCATCAAACTAAGCCAGTGTGCATATAAATGAAGAGCGACATACAATTTAAATTTAATTCAACTCTCACCAACTCTCATATAATATATATCATTCAACATATAGCATTGTATACCTTATGACCCACACAAACTCAATGCATACATATGCTCATTTAAACACCACTTTCATAAACTTTCAAGGTATGTATGAACCATACACACTTATGCAGTAGTTGATATAACAAGGAATTTAAACTACTATTTACCAACACTTTTCATATCTTTAAAAAGGAACAAACCCACATATACATTCACCATACATGGCCTTTTATAAAGCTATTCAAGACATGCCATTGACCACCAAAATCAAACCTTCAATGCACTGTGCATATATTAGCCTTTGAAAATGAAATAACGTAAATCTTATTAAACACATAACATTTACAACCAGTGGACTTCAACACAGGTTCTTCAAAAATGATTTAACGTAGATATTTGAAATGTTACACACTAATTTGAATGAGATTTACAAATTTTAAATCAGTAACGATCCATTCCACTGCAATGCAAATCAACATTCAATCAAACACAACACCAAGAGTCAATGTTTTCAAAAAAGCACAGAGGAACAATGCACAAGTAATGCATAATTCTAACTATTCAACACACCAAGGGATTTGGAAAACTATGTAAACCACCCACATGGTCATGACAACAACATTAAATGGACTATTCACATGAATTATGTGCAAATAGTTTTGCAAGGAACAAAAATAGAGCAAGGAACAACTAGAGGGACAGAATATGGCAAAGAAAAAAAGGAGTTACAATAGAAAGAGACTAATTTTGGGCCTATGATCTAATACCATGTTAGGTCAGGCATTGGTAAATCCATAATGCTACTTGTGTAATTGCATTAGCCAAATCATGAATATATACATGAGTGGAGAGACTCTTGGGATTCTAATTCCAAGGTCTCTTAGTTTTCTCCAATTCATAACTGAAATATTAAACTATTTACAATATTTACAATAATCCCAATCCTTTCAGATTACGTGTCAACACTATTATCAAAAGAAGGCTTGCATGGGTCATTTTTGTACCCACCACCACTTGGAAGAAACAACTAATAGGTTTTGGGACCTTACTCTAGGCCCCCTTTAGGAAGAGATAAATTACATGGAACATGAGGGAGCCTTTGGGTGAAAATAACTTTCAAATACCAAGGTTCTTGCTCAGTTATTTAACTAGGTGTTTGATGTAGGTCACGCACGGGGTTGCTTCAACCAATAGATGTACACTATCGACTTATATCGACATCTAAAGTTTATCCTTGGTCATATTCTGATGGAACAATTTGAGCATAGAGCTAACATCCTCCACTCTTTGGAGCACCTCCATCATCATCTGAGGGGATCTAGATTAGAATTTGGATCACATTAAGAAGCATTTAGGAACCCCACCTCTGAATGGAAGAAATCCCAACAACAATGAAGATTCAATTTAAGTTGCCGACATTGATTCCAATCCATCCACTTAGCTTATGTCATGCTCCATATTTTTTTGAATTCTGATCTTATAGTCTGTCTTGTTGGGCTATTTGGCCTAGTTTTTAATTATTATCTTAGTTTTTTAGTCTTTTTGGACATTTGATGTTTTATTCCTCTCTGTGAATAGTACAATTTTGATTATGGTCTGGTCTTCCTAATGAAATACCAACCTAAGATATTCAACTCTTAAGCATCAGATTGCTTAAGTTTCCTAGGAATGGTTGACAAACTAGTAACACCACTTTTCTTCAACAAATGAAGGTTTTTATATTTCAAATGTCCAAATATAACATGCCACAAAATAGTGTATGGAAGTGTACCTTCATCATAGTGAGAATTGTATGAAAAGTTATGTGCACGAGCAGATGTTCCTTGTAACTTCAATAGTCTTTATTCTTCTATCCTAGTCATGACAAGTGAGTGGTCTGATGCTTTTCCAGACCTCAACCTTGCCATAAAATATGTGAATGGAGTGTTCTTGTTGGTGGATGTGAACCAAGGGCACAAATTTTCTCCTCAACTCCAGGAGGTAGAGAACATCATGCAGAAGAAAGTATCTACAAAGTAGACTAGTCCATCAACATTATTAGTGAATTCTTGAAAAAAATATCTTCTAAAATTCATGTGGCAAGTTTCTCTTGAATCAAGAAACCAAGCATATTTCCATTAAGCAAGTGAAGCATTAAATAAATCTTTAGTTACTCCAATGTTGCAATGTGCCACAACATAATGAGTGGATTCATGTGCTTTACCTTTCCCTTTATATGATGATTTTCATTTCTCTTGATCCCTTTCATTTCTAGTCCTGTCCCATGATAGCTTACATATAGAAGCACCGTGTCCATTTTTATTACAGCATATGAAATGAAGATTAAGTCTTTCTTTTTGGAAATGTTCTCCCCTGCCTCTATTATTCTTCCTTCCTCGTCCTCTTCGGCCACCCGTTCCTCTAGAAGAATATTGTGCCTGATTCTTCTCTTTTTGTGCAAGGCATAATGATTATTCAGGAGATTGATCAACTATCTTCTTCTTCCAAACAACCTTCTCTGTTTTAGCAAGATTCTCCACAAGGGAGTCAAAGGAAATCTCATTAAGTTTTCCACTAGCCGCTGTAATGACTCAAGATACTGGGAATAAGTGGGATACAATGCCTTGACAAAAGTTGTGAAACGAACATCCATTTTAACACCAATGGCTTTTATGTCATGCTTAATGGCTCTTATTTCAGAGGCTAAGGAAAGGGGATCATCATCCTTCGATTATAAAATAAATAGTTTAATAATTAATTGAACAACTTCAAGCTCATAGTGTGAGTCATAAAATCCTTCAACTTCTTTAAGCCTTCAAAAGAATTTGTGAATGGTGTAATATAATATATCACCTATTCATTAAATGATGCTATAATCAAGGAATATGCCTTAATGTTCTTGTTTTCCCAAATAGAAAGCTCTTTGTGTGAAGTGGTCTTCCTAGGAGGATTGCCTCCTCCTCCTTCACAAACTACTTTCCACAACTCATTAAAAATCAATATATGTTTTATCTTCCTGGACCACTCATGGTAGTTCTCTTTTCCAGAGATAGCCACTCAAACTATGGATATGAGTAAATGCATCATCAAAAAAATGTCTACTTTCAATTTCCAAAAAATCACAACTTTACTTTCTACCTTTTTTTATGACAACCATCAAACTAAACCAGTGTGCATATAAATGAAGAGAAACATACAATATAAATTTAATTCAATGCTCACCAACTCTCATATGATATATATCATTCAACATATACCATTATATACCTTACGACCCACCAAAACTCAATGCATACATATGCTCATTTAAGCACCGCTTTCATAAACTTTCAAGGTATGCATGAACCATACACACTTATGCAGTAGTTGATATAACAAGGAATTTAAACTACTATTCACCAATGCTTTTCATGGCTTTAAAGAGGAACCAACCCACATATACATTCACCATAAACTACCTTTTATAAATCTATTCAACACATGCGATTTACCACAAAAAAAACCTTCAATGCACTGTTCATATATCAACCTTCAAAAATGAAATAATGTAAAGCTTACTAAACACATAATATTTATGACCAGTGGAATTCAACATAGGTTCTTCAAAAATGATTTAACGCATATATCTGAACTGTTACACACCAATTTGAATGAGATGTACAAATTTTAATGCAACAACAACCCATTCCACTGCAATGCAGATCAACGTTCAATCAAACACAACACCAATAGTCATGGTTTTCAAAAAACACAAAGGACTAATGCACAAGCAATACATAATTCTAACTTTTTAACACACCAAGGGATTTGGGAAACTATGTAAATGAACCACACCGTCATCACAACAACATTAAATGGACTACTGGCATGAATTTTGTGGAAATAATTTTGCAAGGAACAAAGACAGAGCAAGGAACGACTAGAGCGACAAAATATGACAGAGAAAAAAAGGAGTTACAATAGAAAGAGACTAATTTTGGGCTTATGCTTTGATACCATGTCAGGCCAAGAATTGGTAAATCCACAATGCAACTTAACCAAAGCATGAATATATACATGAGTGAAGAGACTCTTGTGATTCTAATTCCATGGTCTCTTGGTTTTCTCTAATTCATAACTGAACTATTAAACTATTTACAATATTTACAATAATCCCAATCCTTTCGGATGAGGTGTCAACACTATTATCAAGAGAAGGCTTCTAGGGGTCACTTTTGTACCCACCACTTCTTGGAAGAAACAATTGATAGGTTTTGGGACCTTACTCTGGGCCTTGTTTAGGAAGAGATAACTCACATGGAATGTGAGGGAGCCTTCATGTGACAACAAAGTTAAAATACCAAGGTTCTTGCTGAGCTAGATAACTAGGTGTTGGATGTAGGTCACGCACGAGGTTGTTTCAAACAATACATGTAGACTATCGACTTATACCAATATCTAAATTTTATCCTTGGTCATATTTTGATGGACCAATTTGAGCATAGAGCCAACATCCTCCACTCTTTGGAGCACCTCCATCGTCATTTGAGGGGACCTAGATTATTATTTGGATCACATTAAGAAGCATTTGGGAAACCCAACTCCGACTCGCAACAATACCAACAACAATGAAAATCCAATTTAGGTTGCCGACACTGATTCTAATCCATCTGCTTAGTTTATGTCATGCTCCATATTTTTTGAATTTTAATCTTATAGTCTGTCTTGTTGGGCTATTTGGCCCATTTTTCAATTGTTATTTGTGTCTTTTTGGACATTTGATATCTTATTCCTCTCTACGAAGAGTACAATTTTGATTATGGTCTGGTCTTCCTAAGAAAGGCCAACCTAAGATATTCAACTATTTTATCCACATTCCAGTTTAGAGGGAAATAAAATATTTACCACCCCCAACCATTAAAAAAAATAAAAAATAAAAATAAATAAATTAATTAAAAAATTAAAAAAATCAAAATCAAAATCAAGTGTAAGTAACCAAATGTAATTATCGCTCCTTAGATAGAAGAAGAGCCAGTAAAACAAAATGCCTGAATGTTTCTTATGTTTATTAAATTGAAAAACTTCAACTTCAATATTTCCATATTGTGGAAAAACTTCAAAAAACTTCGCAAAGAAGATGAAATTTCACAAATGGTGTTAACAAGGATTAAGGGTAGATGATTTGGGTTATGTTTACTATTATATATTAAACATAAAATTGTTGCTTTTCTTCTTCTTTTTTAATGTTAGAGGAATCAACACAGCTAGTTTTGTATGGGTCAATTCCAACCACTACTATTATAAGATGATATACGGGTTAGGCATATGGGAGATTGAACATGGGACCTTTCATTCACATTTACTTTACATTTTCACATGTTTTCCAAGTGAATTGCACTAAGGAGCTAATAATTTTTTAATTATAATTAAAATATAGGATTTAATAAAAATTAAAAAAAGAAAAAAAAAGAAATTTAAAAATAGGTTAGATACATTTTAATAGTGACATCATATTCTTATGAATATGAATGGAAGAAAGAAATTAGTATGTTTAGATTAGGTATTTATATGTATTAAATTAATCTTTACTAACAATAAAATAATAAGCAAAGTCTTTCAGTAGAAATCACATAAGAGAAATTTTGGCTAACGCATTTCGAACCAACAAGTGTGATTCATCATCAGGACCAAATGAAGAGACAGACCATGGCAAAGACTTAAATAGAGAGCAATGTATAGACATAATTTCAAGTAACAA
>APFE030715776.1:140014-159714 GCA_000404065.3 Pinus taeda | reverse complement strand
ATTAAATGGCTAGTTATTTAAATAATGATAATAGTTTATTAATGTATATTAATATGTAACGGCGACATTAAACGGCTAGTTTTTGAAAAAGAATATTTAAATTAATCTATTAAAACCAAATATTACTAGTTTTAGAAAAATAATATTTTAAATTGTGATATTAGTTTATTACTTTATTAAAAACAAATATTAATAAGTAACTGCTATATTAAACCACTAGTTTCTCATAAATAATATTTAAATTAATTGATTAAAAAGAAAAAACTTTAAAGAAGTTGAGTCAAAAATTATAAAAACGAGTCAAGATCCTAATAGAGACAAGATCATTTGATAAATAATTAATGGAAATAAAATAAATTAAATTAAAAATAATTAATGGAAAAATAAATAAAATAAAACAAAAATATACACAAGTCAAAAGAAATATATATATTAAAATAAATAAATAAAAAAATAGAAACAAATAAATAAAGGAATAGTCTATAATGCGACTTTTTGGAAATTCCGATCATCCAAAAAATGCATTATTCCGGCCATCCACCCCTCCCCTACTCTGTCACCTCCATCTTCGTCATCGCGCAAGAACACTCCTCCGTTACGTCCGTCTGCATCCCAAGATGCCAGCTCCCAGCATTAACTTCACCCGCTCACCGCACCAACTCCCAACATTAACTTCACCCTATCACGGTGTCCATTGTCAACTCCACTAATACATCAACCGCGCCAACTCCATTTGAATTTTTCTTTGCAGCGCTGCATCCCCTTCGACTCTGGCTGCAATTGCTTCATTTCCAACTTATCTATTATAACCACTTGGAACCAAGAATGATCCCTTGAATTCCTTCCCCATTAGAAACAGACTCTTCTTTGTTGCAACAGATTCAATTGAATTTACCAGCCTGGGTTCTACATAGTGGGCATACAGGATGTTGTATTTATTCAACGCCTCGTCCATGTATAGCCTAAGTCCCTCAGGATCTGAATCGCTGGATTCTGAAAAATTTGTAAATGGTGAGAGCCATATTCCCATTCGCTCTGCTCCAATTTCATCTACCACTGTTTCAACAACCTCCAAAGGAAACCTGCACAAAATGTGTTAATGAAAATGTGTTTACGCTGAGAAGATCCCACTAACAATCCATAGCCACACAGTCACCCATCTAAACAAGCAGAAAATTGCTTGGCTTTCTTGGCTAAACGTCATGCTCTCTCGAAGCCTAGAAAACCCATTTTTGGTTCTTCAATTTTATATAAGATATCTAAAAAAAATTGTAGCTTTTTTCTATTTAGAAAGATAGACAAGCTAACAAATCTCACTGTAAGCATTCAACTGGGCTCTGTAAATTCCAATCTATAGATTTAATATCTCTATGTATTAAAATTTTCCAAAAATGAAAAAAATATCTAGTAATTATCAATAATACAAGCCAAAAGCCAAAAAGTACTTAAAATAGCTACAACGTTAAACTTGAATCTATAGGATAATGAAAACGATTAGAATAAAAGGAAATCAATTTATAGTTATTTAAAAGATCCAGTGTTTAGAAGGATTGATGTACCAGTTTTTAATCTTTTTTTTACAGTTTTGGACGTTTAAAAATATGGATAAACTCTTTCTCATTTTATTTTAAATTGTTTTTTGATCAATTTTTTTTACTGTTTGGACGTTTAAAAAGCTGGATAAACTCTTCCTTACTTTATTTTAAAGTGTCAACCACAAAAACTCTTCTTCACTTTAGTTTAAAGTGTCACCCATAGAAGAAAATCTTCATCACTTTAGTTTACTGTGTCACCCACAGAAGTAACAAGACTATTCAATATCTTTCACCTTGCATCTCTGGTTATAATAAAAATTATGCTAACAGAACTTATACTTTCTTGCTCCTCTCCTTTTATGATAAATGTATTCCAAAAGAGGTGATATTTGGTGCAGTGAAATTATACCAAAAAATTGTCCCAAATTAAATGACATTGCTTCTCTCACTCAAATAAAATTTACCCAAATAAAGTGACCTTGCTTCTCTAGGTGCAATAAATTTTATTCCAAATAAGTGAATTTGAGATCACATCCATGAAAAATTGTTAGTGTTTAGCTTACATTTTCATCACGTTCATATACAATGTGAAGGGAAGCCATTTTAGTTGAAGGCAGCCAAATCTTATCTTGTCCTTGCGGCTTTGGAAGAAGTAAAATAAGGTGAACAAAATCAGAGGAATGGCTTAACTTATTAATTGCTTCACCAATAACAAATAAATGAAAAATCATAGGAATGGCTTAACTTATTAATTGCTTCACCAATAACAAATAAATGGAAAATCAGAGGAATGGCTTAACTTATTAATTGCTTCACCAATAAAAAATAAATGGTTGATTGATTCATTGCACAAATTCAACTAAATTACTTTTTCATGAAACAATTGAACTAGAGACTTTGCATTTCCAGTTTCTATAAACTTAACAGTTCAGGTATATAACTTGTGGGTTGCAATGAGAAGATATCTGACAACAGAAAATAAGGTGAACAAAATCAGAAGAATGGCTTTTTTTTTTCTAAGTAAGATTAGTCTATTAACAAAAAGGGGAATAAAATTATAGCGAGGCCGAAGTCAGATACATTGCCCTGAAGAGAGGCAAAGGTGTCAAGATAAACATGGAATGAAACTGCCCCAGTTCAGGGAGCTCAGTCTTGAACATTTTATTGAGTTTACAAAATACAAAAAAAGAGCTGAAATTCCATATCACCATCTGAACAAAAACATGCCCAATAGTATGGGCCGCCTGTCGAGCTATTATGACGACAAAAAACAAGCTAAACATCAGGAGGTTCTTCAATAATCCGGCACCAACCTGTATCATACATGTTCCCTCCAGGAGCTGCTGCTGAGTTGGATGGATCAGGGTCGACCGACGCCATAGCCACGTTCGGAGTGCTGCTGGTTGGTGCCTCAGGAACCTGCAAAGACTCTCTACCAATCTCCAACTAGATGCTCAATGTCGGAACAGAAACAGATCCCGGGCCCTCCTGATGGGAACTCGGCTCTCCCTCTTGGGCTTCCTCCTAGAATACCACTAAAATATGCGCCGTGATTCTTGGACGATTCAGAGCGTTGTAGAAGGTGAAGAGCGCAGAGCCATATGAGGGATGCACTCTTCCACTTCAAGTTCGAGGATAGTGCCCAACAGAGAAGTCGCTTGAAGGGGAGGGCTACTCGGTAGACGAGCTAGAAGGCACCCACCTAAGCTGACCTCGTCGAGACCTCATTTGATGGTGATGGCGAGGCATATGGATGACCGAAGCAGTGGTAAGAGAGCGAGGTGGGGCAGCGACGATGACAAAGCCAGCGGAGCGCGTGCCCACAAAGACCAGGCTAGCGGAAAACAGGAAAACTATAGTATGCAGGCCTGGTGCCCGAGATAAAAACCAAAAGGAGGACGGAGGCAGCTCTGCTGTAAGGCTAGAGATTGGATACAGAGTCACCTCCCCTTTCATTCCAGCATAAGCATCAGTGAGGTTGAGACCCGCATAAATAATGCCAAAATTAGAGCTCCAACCAGACTTTGGAGAATCTGTGAGTGAATCGTCGGGATTTGCTCCCCCGCCGGCTCATAATTGAGCCTTAAAACATCAATCTCCTTCAGGTCTCGAGAATCATCCAACATAACTGCCGCAGTGAATGGAGAGAAGGTTTGAATCGAGCTGGCGCGTGCGAGCGCATAAACCAGGGTGCCGAACAGGGATGGAGTATCAGAGCCGATGAACAGCAAGCAAGTGAACTATGCATACACCAAATTCCAAGAGCCTTCATTTATGAACCGATTGATCATGCTATACTGGGTGGGCAGGTGTCGTGCCTCCTCGCACCATCTCTGTCCCATCCAAAGTGATAGCTGTTTAAACACCCGCATCCGGGGGAATGGCTTAAATTATTAATTGCTTCACCAATAATAAATAAATGGTTGATTCATTCATTGCATGAATCAAGCTCATTTTTTTTCCATGAAACAGTTGAACTAGAGACTTTTCATTTCCAGTTTCTTTAAACTTAACATTCAGGTATATAACTTGTGGGTTGCAATGAGAAGATATCTGGCACCCAAAATTGGATCTAAACTTTATAGCCAGTTACTCCCACAAGGAGTCTCCTATAAAATCACCTTAACAAGTGACAAACTCCTTTTGTTAGTTGAATTTATATGACTATAAATTGCTTTCCTTTTATTCTGATCGTTTTTATTATCCTATAGATTCAAGTTTAACGTTGTAGCTATTTTAAGTACTTTTTGGCTTTTGGTTTGTATTATTGATAATTACTGGATATTTTTTTTCTGTTTTTGGAAAATTTTAATACATAAACGATATTAAATCTATATATTGGAATTTACAGAGCCCAGATGAATGCTTACAGTGAGATTTGTTAGCTTGTCTATCTTTCTAAATAGAAAAAAGCTACAATTTTTTTAGATATCTTATATAAAATTGAAGAACCAAAAATGGGTTTTCTAGGCTTCGAGAGAGCATGACGTTTAGACAAGAAAGCCATGCAATTTTCTGCTTGTTTAGATGGGTGATTGTGTGGCTATGGATTGTTAGTGGGATCTTCTCAACGTAAACAGATTTTCATTAACACATTTTGTGCAGGTTTCCTTTGGAGGTTGTTGAAGCAGTGGTAGATGAAATTGGAGCAGAGGGAGTGGGAATATGACTCTCACCATTTACAATTTTTTCAGAATCCAGCTATTCAGATCCCGAGGGACTTGGGCTATACATGGACGAGGCGTTGAATAAATACAACATCTTGTATGCCCACTATGTAGAACCCAGGCTAGTAGATTCAATTGAATTTGTTGCAACAAAGAAGAGTCTGTTTCTAATGAGGAAGGAATTCACGGGATCATTCTTGGTTCCAATTGGTTATAATAGATAAGATGGAAATGAAGCAATTGCGGCCAGAGTCGAAGGGGATGCAATGCCGCAGAGAAAAATTCAAATGGAGTTGGCGCGGTTGATGTATTAGTGGAGTTGACACCGTGATAGGGTGAAGTTAATGTTGGGAGTTGGTGCGGTGACCGGGTGAAGTTAATGCTGGGAGCTGGCATCTGGGGAAGTAGACAGACGTAACGGAGGAATGTTCTTGCGCCATGATGGAGACGGAGGTGACAGAGTAGCAGAGGGGTGGATGGCTGGAATAATGCACTTTTTGGATGACCGGAATCTCCAAAAAGTCGCATTATAGACTACTCTAATAAATAAATAAATAATAAAAATAAATAAATATATTATATATATATATATATATATATTCAAAGAAAAGTATTCAATAAATAAAACGGAGTCAACAATAAAATATGGGGCTCAGGCCCATTAAAAAATAAATAAAAATAAGAAAAATACTAAAAGGAGTTAAGAACGAATAGGATGATAAAATACATAAAAAAATATGAAGGATCAAGAAAATAAAATCTAATGAAGAATACATCAACAACAAATACTATAAAAAGGACGCCAATACCTACATAGATAAACAAACAAACAAAATAAATCCCAAAAAGAAGCCTAAAAAACTAGGAGGACAGGACAGGGATCCAACTTATACTAATATTCCAATCATCACCTCTATTCAAATTATTGGGTCTTTCTTCAATTTCAAGGGCCTCCCTCAATTTACGATGATGGAAATGACTAACCCTAGCAATGACTTGGGCCTCCTTAATACAAATGTGATGCTTAGATTTATCTGCATGCTCCGCCAAAGCAGAGGAGCGGGACTTGCCATGCTTGATGTTAGCAACATGCTCACGAATCCTTTGATTAAGCAAGCGACCAGTCTCACCAATGTAGGGAGTCCCACAAGAGCATGGGATAATGTAAACACCCTTCATATTCTTGGGGTCTACTGGGTCTTTTATAGATCTAAGGGAGCTCCAGATGGTATTTAAAGGCCTAAATGTTGAAGCTACCTTATGCTTCCTTAGGATCCTTGCAATCTTGTCAGTGGTCCCTTAGATAAAAGGAAGATGAACACCAGGAAAACGATCCTTGGTATCTTTCTTAACACTAGGACCTTTTTTAGCTCTGAGGAAAGCCTTAGTACATTGGTGTCTACTATACCCATTGTTAAAGAGAACACTTAGGAGATGTGCTTTCTCTTCATTGAGATGGTTCTCATTAGAAACTCTTAAACCTCTAGTCACTAATGTGTTGAGAACACTAATCTTTTGAGCTGGGAAATGATGAAACTTGTTATTGAAAAAAATAAATCTAATAACGAGAGCAATGAAAAAATAGAAATAAAAAATTTATACATTAGTAATTCACATTTGGACCTTATTTCTTGATCACCTAAAACCACACCATATCACCATCCACAATTACCTCGCCATCAACTTTGACATCTAATCAATAAAAAAAAAATAAAGTAGGCATATAAAATATTATATAAATCAATTCATATTTAACTTAAGGCCAACAACTTGCTTGAGATAACCCCACCATTATATAAATAACTAAATAGCAAGAAAATTTATGTATAATGCACTTTAACCCAACCCAGACAAGACCACATTGGTTTTGCTTCCAATCATACCAAATGTTAAATACATACATAGATCTTTTCAATCAATAAAATGTCCTACAAAATACACACCCATTGAATAAGCATCCAATAATTCCTTTTCAACCTTCGTCAGGATAGTCGTTCAATCAATTCCATTAAATGGAGCCCATTTATCATGTTTTTCATTCCCTTAAAGTGGAGAAGGTTTAGATCATAGTGTTCGGTGAAGATACAATTCCAAAATCCAAGAGTGGGTATTCATTAATATATTTCTTCACTACCAAAGATTTTGTATTTAATATGAGGATCAAGGAAACTTTTAACAATATAGGAAGACTTTCTTGAAGCATGTTAGGATGCATTAGAAATGAAGATTAATAATATAACAAAATTTTGGTATATGTTGTGTTTCGATGGTTGAACTTCAATGTAGTCACGAGTTCAACAAACTCCAATGTAGTCATGAGTTCAACAACAAGAATCACATAGATCATACACTTTTACAACTTGGATGATGCACTCAAGAGGAACTTAGTGTAGGTGAAAATAAATGCCTAGGAAATTGATATCAAATTGTGATGGTAGGAATAAAAGACCAAGAAATTCATCAAGATTAATACAAGATCCAATGCTAGACTCAATCTTAATTTTTATATCCCTTCATAATAGTAATCGTTCTTCATTAACCTGAGCATATCATAGTATTGCTCAAGTAGGAAAAAAAGGATTGTTCAATTAGACCCATTATAAGCTAAATAGATAATACAAAAATATTTTCTTGGTTCATTTGATCTTTTTCATTCATGTAGTGTTGGAAGGGGAGACCATATGCAATTATTTCTAAACCCTACTATGAGTTAAGAATCCCTCAAATGGCCATTCTTGTCAATAAACACCCATATTGATGCCCATGTTGTCTAGGGCCTCATACATCCCTCCCCACTTTAATCAATGTTTATAGTAGCATGACAACTTCATAAAATTTCACATATATTTTTATTTTATTTTATTTCTCTTGCAATTGAATGTGCCCTCTAGGAGATTAATGTCCCAACCAAATATTATTGGACCTATTAGAAAAAAAGAAGTAATACATATTTAAACATTTTTCTTTTCTTTTGTGTAATTCATTTTATGAATAAATCCACTAAGCTCTTCACATTAGGATCCTCTTCGTGGGGTTCAACCCTCATCATCTGCAGGTTTTGGGTAGGCTGTTGAGGCTATGCCCCTTTCTCACATATCTTAGCTAGTAATACAGGGTAGTCTTATGTTGCGTGGTCAAACTCAGTACAATATTGGCATGACAGACACGTCAGGTTTGTACATTATCGTGCGTACTGTCCTGGTCCCCCACAGTTGTAGCAAATCACCTATCTTCGACCTCTACCAGGTCCTCCTCCACCTCGGCCTTGTCCGCACCCCTGGAATCCTCACCGTGCTCCCCCAACGCCTTGATACAGAGGTCGAGTTTCTGCATGCACTCTATATGCGGGCGTTCTATCCATCATTAGCTCATAGATATAACAATTACGCTCATAACGAACCACTGATTGATAGAAGTTGCAGAAGAGTTGTTGCGGTGTCTGTACAAATTTCTGCAGCAAGTGACAATTTTCCATCACATGTTTCCAACTACCTGACAGATAGAACACATAGCACGGGCCCTGTACTTGGCCCTGCTTGAGCTTCTAGACTCAGAGGCATCAACCCTCCTAGTGCAACATAATTCATGAAGACTAGACAGTGATCTTTGTCATGCCCTTGACTTTTTCATTTTATGCACCAAACTTCTTCACACACCTCTAACTGAACTGCTTTATCCTTCTTTAGACTTTGAAACTTTAGGCAAAGGTTCTGCAATTGCGCGCGAATTTGCTGAACTCCCAAATTAACATCTTGCATCAGTGTCTCATGCAATCTCATCGCAATCTCCAGGGCCTTCGCCTGTGTCCCAATCTTTTGCTGTGATAAAGTAACCCTTAGATGAGGCATGGACGACACCACAAACCATTCGCAGTGCTGCCCATCCATAAGATTCAAGTTAGCTTCGCGAATCGTGCACTTCAATCTCTGATCCAGATCCCAGGGTGTCTCGCTAGGCTTCATCATGATCTCCTTGAATCCGACAATTGATTGTGCTTCAGACTTAGGCCTACTGAATTCCTTATTCAGCGCGGTCTGAATATATGCTAATGAAACCATCAGGTTATCAGTGCAGTACTTAATGTACCATGTCAGTGTGCATTCTTGTAAAGTAGTGACCAACATTTCTTTCTTCATATGATCATCTGTTATACCCTGAGCTTCCCATACGGCCAATGATGCGACATCACACATCTCTTTATGCAGATCCTGGTCCTGACAACAAAACCATTTGTTGGTTTAGTGGGCCCTGACTCAGGTTCTACGTTAATTTATCCAAACAAATCCCTACACTACTGGCCCTTTTGGCATCAATCCAAAAAGCGCGGACTGAAGTCTCACCCGAAGGAGTATGGGGGGATGATGGAACCAAGTTTCTGCACCCAGAGATGGTAGTGATGTCGTTATATGCCTTAATTATTCCCTCACTCAGATCGATAGGCCTTTTAGGGCTTGTTGATATACTTCTTTTAATCAGCCTCTAGACCTTTGCAAAGGTCTATGATTGTCGTTTGCGGACCCTAACCAGGCAAATCAACCACTTACGTGCTTCTGTAATTACTCTTACTTCTGTATTTACCCAGATCGAGTTAAGTATCTGATAACTTCAATATGCATTAATATGTTCTTCGCGTAAACAAATATTATTACTTGCATTCAGATAACAATGTAAAACATATAGATTCACACATCAATATAACATTAAATCATAAACCCATTATTCAGCATAACATAACCACATTTATTCATAATAGAAGTAAATAGACCAAACACAAATATTTCCATAGTAATATTCTTTATTAGTACTTCAGATCTTCTAGAGACTCTAACTACCCTACACACTCAACTGCGAACTTCTACCCTAGGCATCTGCACACACAACTGCAGTGCCTCTCTTCTACTCTAAAAATCTTTTCTCTTTTCACTAATGACCCATTACTTCCATCATTAATACTACTACTTCTCCTTTAGACTCTTCTAAGACTCTTCTTTTTGTACAATCCCATGGTCCGCGGACCATGGGTAGATCTTCTAAAGTCAACACAACTTACATACAAGAAGGGCGGTAACCATTTATGACACTCTACATCTACACGCTCCGTGACCATAAATTGCGGAGACTTTACACTTTACATACAAGAACTTGGCCTTTCTGCCCCAAAACTTGGGCTTTACCCTAGGGGATCTTGTCCCAACAACAACTTGTAAATAGTTAATTAAGTTTAATTAACTTAATTACCTTAGGAATTTCGAGTTGGAAGTATTTCTGAAGTCATGTAATGTTCTCCCTAAGTTTTAGGGGTCCAGGATGAGTTTAATTGTGAGTTGTGAATTAGATCACTTAGTTTACTGAGTTACGTTTAGTTAAATTAGTTCCAAACTGTTTGAGAAAATAATAGAGAATTAACAATCAGTTGGTGCACTAGTGCATCCACAAGTTTCACTCTAGTTAACTAAAGATTCCCTCATGAGAAAATCATGCATGTCGATTATGAGAAAAACCTAGTTGAGACTAGAGTGCAGGGACAATGTACTATCAATTTTTGAAGCATTAATTCCCTTTAAATACGGGGTATTCATACTAGGAATTACGCAAGAGATCAGGGGCTTGGAAAGTTGCAGAATTGGCTAAGTGTTGGCCAAGAGCTTGCTTGTGAGTTGATAGAGTTGAGCATACCTGTGGGGAATTGTTCTAGTGAGAACAAGCTTTGTATCTTCAATCATATTTATGATATATGCAATACAGATAGTGGGGTTTTGAGCAGTGGATTTCCCTAGATACATCTTGTGTTATGTGCCATTGATTCATCTTCTTCTTGTTCATATTGTTTTCATCGATCTATTGGCTTCCGCTGGGTGAAAGTAGAAGTAGATTCTTGTCCTGTGCTTTAGTACATTGCATGAGCTTGCGAATATACAAGAAATTATACATGGTATTGGAGTTGAGAACAATGTACTAGAGGAGATTTCTAAGTTTTAAGTTTTGGGCTAGAGTTGAAATTTGAATTTGCAATACATACTTTAGGATCGACATATGTCATTCTACGGTTTGCGGCTCAAGTATGCCTTGGAAGGCAGCTCAAAATTTATAGCGTGGAGGGACAAAATGGAGGTTGTGCTATAGGATAATGGCTTGAAGGAATTCGTTGATCAAGACATTCCTAAGCTAGCAACATCAGATGCACAAAATCTGGCTGAATGGAAGAAGTGTGTGGCGAAGGCGAGGTGGATAATCCTTGAGGGAGTTCGAGACCACATTGTGTCGAGTCTCCAAGGCAAGGAAACTTTGTATGCTATGTGGAAAGCATTGAAAGACTTGTATAAGAACATTAGTGACTAAAGGAAATTAACACTGAAGGATAGACTTCGAAAAATCAAAATGGAGAAAGGCGAGACTATTTCAAAATACTTGACTAAGTTCACTCAAAGTCGCGACGAGCTTGGAAGTATTGGAATCACAGTTTCCAAGGATGATATGGTGAGTCTTGCTCTTATAGGACTCCTAAAGAGTTGGCATAGTTATTATGACTCTTTCAATGGTCGGGAGAAGTTACCAGATTGGGAATGATTGTGGTCAGATTTGATGCATGAGGAGATTAGGAGGAACACCAGGGATTGCTCTTCATCAAAGATTAATGATGAAGAAAACTGTGCCTTAGTGATTAAGGTGAAGAAAGGGAAAGGGAAATATTCTCATTCCAAATCAGATTCTTGCCATTGAGGTAAGAAGAAAGACATGACGAAAGTTAAGTGCTTTCATTGCCATGAGCTGGGCCATTTTGCTACAAATTTTCCACTCAAGAAATCTAAGAAGAAATCCCGAGGAGGAGCAGCGAGTGAGACATTCGCCTCTCAATTCGAATTAGACTTTTCCCTGATTGCATGCATGGTGTCGTCAATGATGGGAAGTGTATGGTGCTTAGAAAGTGGAGCTTCATTCCACATGACTATCGATAAAGATTTATTTAGTGACCTGGAGGAGAAAGATCTCCAAATGCATATCAAGATGGGTGACAACAGGAAGTATAGTGTTACTAGATTGGGCACGATTAATTTTCAGAGGGAGCATGGGGCTCCACACACCTTGAAGAATTTTATGTATGTGACCGGGCTAAAGAAGAACTTGGTATCCGTTTCCATGCTTGAGGATAGAGGCTAGGATGTGATCCTCTTGAAAGGAAAGACATTCCTTCGACACATAGCCACAGGTCAAGTAAAGAAGATATGGATTTGAGTGAAGAATATATATATATAAGGTGGAGGTAGAGGAGTGTGTTGCTTTGAGAAAAAAAGTAGAAAGTGTGCAGAGCTGAGACATTGGTGAGTTATGGAACAAGCGATTGGGCCACTTGCATCATGGGGCTTTGAAGATATTATATCAAATCTCTACCGGTCTTCCCAAAGGTACACTTGAGCAAGTTGATATATGCAATGGGTGTACTTTGGGAAAATACACCAAGTCTTCCTTTCACGACAGAGACAGTCGATCAAAGGTTATTCTAGAGTGAGTCCAATCAAATGTGTGTGGACCATTATTAACAAAATCCATGACCAAACACATGTATTATGTTATATTTGTTGATGACTTTTCTTGAAAATGTTGGATATTTTTCATGCAGAAAAAGGATCAGACCTTCACAAAGTTTTGCGAGTTTAAAGCATTGGTGGAGAAAGAGTCGGGTAAGAAGGTTAAATCTATATGGAGTGATAACGGTGGTGAGTATGTCTCAAATGATTTTAAGAACTTTTGTGTAGCAGAAGGGATTAAACAGGAGTTGATGACACCCCATAACCCTCAGCAGAATGGGGTGGCCGAGAGGAAGAACATAAGCATAGTAGGGTTAGCGAGGGCGATGTTGCATGATCAAGGCCTACCACTACACTTGTAGCTAAGGCATGCAACACAATGGTTTATGTTCAGAACTGTAGCCCACATCAGATACTTGAGATGAAGACATTAGAGGAGGCTTATTCCATAAGAGGCTAGATGTTGGTCACTTCAGGATTTTTGGGTCATCGGTATATTTCCATGTGACCAAAGATGTACAAAAGAAGCTTGAGATGACAGTAGAGTTGGGGATATTTGTGGGTACATTGATAAACCTCACAACTATCGGGTGTACTGGTCGACCAATAGGATGACAGTGGTTCACAAGGATGTTAGATTCGATGAGGAGAAGGTCATGCAAATTTCTGGTGAGAGGGAGCTTGAGCTGCATGCGGATGAGGAACTTTTAGCTTCTAATGTTGAGGAGCATCATATTGATGTGGAGAAGCCACATGTAGAGGATCTGGGAGTGGAGAGATCCACTAAGGGAAAGTCTTCTAGAGAGGGAAGAAAGCACACCAGAGAGGTTGATAGATTGTTGGATGATACATGGGAGAATGTGGGATAACCCACTTCTCAATGTAGGCAGAGGAGGTCACTTGATACATGGCTCTTATGGGTGAATGTGTTGTGACAGAGCCATATTCCTTTAAGGAAGCAGTGCAACAGCCGGTTTGGGTTGATGCCATGGTGGGGGAGTATGACTCCACAGTTCATAACAGTGTTTGGGATGTGGTCCCGAGATTGGAGGACAAGTTAGTAGCGAGCTCTCGTTGGCTTTACAAGGTAAAGCAAGTTGCAGATGGTAGTGTGGAGAAGCATCATACTAGGTTTTTGGCTTGTGGATTTTCATAGGTAGAGGGGATTGACTATGATGAGACCTTTGCTCTTGTTGCAAGGTACTCGTTGATTAGATCTATATTGGCACTATCACCATAGAGGGTTGGAAGATACATCAGATGGATATAAAGACATCCTTCCTTAATGTCATGATTGAGGAAGAGGTGTACATAGTGCAACCTAAAGGTTTTGAGACCTTAGACCACGAGTCGCATGTGTGCTGGCTCAAGAGAGCATTCTATGGGCTCAAGCAAGCACCTCGTGCTTTGTACACCAAGAGAAATAGCTACTTCATCGGGTTGGGCTTTATGAAGAGTGATGAGGATGCAAACCTATACCACATAGTGGTGGAAGGTAAACTGTTGATGATCTCATACTGACAAGTGAGGATCAGTTGATCAAATATTTCAAGGAGGACCTTGTAAGAGAGTTTGAGATGAAGGACGCGGGGCTCATGTATTACTTTCTTGGCATGGAGGTATGGGAGGAAGATGGGGAGTTGTTTGTGTCTCAAGGCAAGTATGCCAACGAGATACTCAGGAGATTCCACATGGAGAGCAACAAACCCATGAAGACTCCTTTAGCAGGTAACTGGAGGAAGGAGGATACTACTTCAGGGGAAGTAGTGGAAGCTATTGTTTACATGCAGCTTGTGGGTTCACTCATGTACTTAGTAAACACACGATCAGATATGTGCTATGCAGTTAACCAGCGTAGTCAAGCGATGTTTAGGCCTACCAAGCTGGATTGGAAGGCGACAAAACATGTGTTGAGATACTTCAGGGGCACTTCTCAGTATGGATTATGGCACAGACATATAGAGGGAGTGAAGCTTCAAAGCTTCACTGGTGCAGATTGGGAGGGGATTCAATCCGACTGGAAAAACACATCAGGAGGGATTTTCAGTATTAGGTCAGCGACAGTTTCTTGGTATAACAGGAAACATAGATTAATTGCACTCAGTTTGGCAGAGGCAAAATACATGGCTGCAAGTCAGGTAGCATGTGAGGCCATCTAGATGAGGAAGATCCTAGTTGGGTTATTTGGCCGGCAGATGGATCCAACCGTGATTTACTGCGATAACAAAATTTGTATCAAAGTCTCTGAAAATCCAATTTTTCATGATTGGTCCAAGCATATTGATATTCGATATCATCATCTAAGAGGTTGTGTATTGAGGCGGATTATGTTGTTAGAGTACATTCCCACGGAGGATAAAGATGTTGAAATTTTGATAAAGGCATTGTCAAGATGTAAATTCGAGTTTCACAGAGACATGCTTGAGGTAGCTGATAATACTTTTCTTGTTGAGAGGGAGTGTTGAAAAATGGCAACAAGAAATTCCAGTTTAATTTGTCCTTGAATTAAACTGTGAATTAAAATCGAATTCTATTCTCATAGCAACTTGTAAATAGTTAATTAAGTTCAATTAACTTAATTACCTTAGGAATTTCGAGTTGGAAGTCTTTATGAAGTCATGTATATGTTCTCCCTAAGTTTTAGGGGTCCAGGATGAGTTTAATTGTGAGTTGTAAATTAGATCACTCAGTTTACTAAGTTATGTCCAGTTAAATTAGTTCCAAAATGTTTGAGGAACTAATAGAGAGTTAATAGTCAGTTGGTTCATTAGTGCATCCACAAATGTCACTCTAGTTAACTGAAGATTCCCTCATCAGAAACTCATGCATGTCGATTATGAGAAAGACCCAGTTGAGACTAGAGTGCAGGGAAAATGTACTATGAGTTGTGTGATTTAATGAGTTGTAAATATCATGCATGTAATCAGAGAAGGACCTATGTTTGGATTGCGTGGTTTTGGAAGCATGAATTCCCTTTAAATATGAGCTATTTATCCTAGGAATTATGCAAGATATCAGGGGCTTGGAGAGTTGAAAAATTGGTTAAGTGTTGGCCAAGATCTTGCTTGTGAGTTGAGAGAGTTGAGCATACTTCTGCGGAATTGTTCTAGTGAGAACAAATATTGTATCTTCACTGATATTTCTGATATATGAAATACAAATAGCGGTCTTTTGAGCAGTGGATTTCCCCGGATACATATTGTGTTATGTGCCATTGATTTATCCTCTTCTTGTTCATATTGTTTTCATCGATCTATTGGCTTCTGCTAGTTGAAAGTAGAAGTAGATTCTTCTCATGTGCTTTAGTAAATTACATGAGCTTGTGAATCTACAAGAAATTTTTGCAACAAGTTCATGTCAATTCCAAGTACAAACAACATCATGATCAACATCAGTTGCCACATAATTTTCAAGTGGGTGATAAGGTGTGGTTGCATTTGTAGAAGGAACACCTTGCCAAAGCCCATCAGAAGCTTCGACTACTTTGATACAAGCCTTAAACCATCACCAAGGTTGTGGGTGATAATGATTTTGAGCTAAGTACCCCCCCATTCCTTGGCCTGCACTCCATATTGGCTAGAATTTCCACCATTGTTGGACACATAAGACACTGTTCACCAGTTGGAACCAACATAGCTCAATTCAGACTACATTGAACAAAACACAAATAATAAAATCATGGACACACAAATTAAGAACACTCACTAACAAAGAATTCAACTGTATCGGGATGTTAAAGCTGGCCAACTCTTGCACCAAGGCAAGTAGCTCACCAGGGACCAAGTTCAGCAAAAATTTCTTCACCTCATGGAGGAACTCAACATAATGGGGACCGTTGCTTCCTAAGGGGAAAGGATTTATCCAAGTGGATATTGGTGGCCACCCTCCTATTCCATTTGGACCCCAAGCACTATTTTCAATCGGTTTCACATTTTTCAACATAGTTTCTTATTTCAACATTTTTTTTTGGCAGTTTTCATGTTCCAAACTTCTGAATCTATTTTGAGGCCCTAAATGACATTTTTTGGGGAAATGGGAAAATGTGAGTTAGCAGTTGAAAGTTTTTATCGTAAGATAGAACTTTCTAATGGCCTATCATGCATGCCAAATGAATATCATATGCCAAAGTTACAACCCAGGGAAGTTGACATTCCAACTAACCCCACCAGGTCTAATACATTTTGATGCTTCATCTCCTAGGGCTAGGTTTTTGGATGTTAAGGGTTTATCAATGTTTATTTATGATAATGCCTCTGAGCCTCATTGTAACATAGTTAAAAAGGCATGTAGCTATCGCATATCTTCTCAAAGGTAAGCTACCATCGCTCGAGATAGTTTGTTTCCTTTCTACGATTGTTCTTTATTAATTGAATTTTTGTTTCGCTATATCTCTCTGTTTTTGTTTAAATTTGTATTTCATTTCCTTGCTTTATAACTATGGATCACAAGTGGCTCATCATTGGAGATTATTTTTTCTGACTTGACAGTGACTTGTCCCCCGACTATGGGGGACAAAAATCTTCTTGACTATGAGCATGACATGTCGGAAAACCAGGTCATATGGGCCCAATTTCCTCTATTCGATTATGAATCTCACAAATATTATAATCTTTTCTTGATCATGTATACTAGGTCTACCACTCCCTGCTCATATGAACCAAAAACTCTGGGGCTTCCTACATCTGACAACAAGGTGTCATTCTCTGATGTTACACTCTCTCCTATGGGGATTTTGGGCCGTGGGGAGTTTCTTATGGATATCAAAAGTTTCCAAGGGTTTCAACCAACTCGTTGGTGTTTAGGTTTCTTAGCTTACCTCGCAAATCAAATTCAACATTTTGAACCCTGGGCTTTAGGGTTTGGTCTTCATACTTTTGTTGTGAATGTCAATATTTTAGAAGGCCGAGGTTTAAGTGAGGGTTTCCTCTTCCTCGCAGTTTCTTCATCTTTCTCTCTTCCTGATATACCCTCAGACCTACCCCTCTACAAGCTATTTCTTGAGGGATCTAGTTTCTTAGGAAAAGGATGAAAGGTCTTCCAATAATTGTCCCGAGGTGTTTCTTGTTGGTAGGGTTGAAATATCTGCACTGAGGGGAGGTTTGTTTAACAAAGAAAAGAGCATAGGCCATGGTAAAAGGAAGAAAGATCATTTAATAAAACTATTTGAGGATGTGATGATGCCTTTATCCTTGGGAGTAGATTGTTGGAAGTTTGACAACTAATTAAGTAAATTTGGGTAAAATGTAACAAGTTAGGTTTATACCGAATCATCGGTTATGTAACTGAGGAGGCACATATAAAACCAAATGAATGCCTAAAATGTTGTGTGGAGAATCATTGTTGAATTAATAGAGATTCCAATCCCTTGCCCCGTGGATGTTTCCTTGACACCCTATCAAGGT
Organism: Pinus taeda; assembly: GCA_000404065.3. Lineage (NCBI taxonomy): Eukaryota > Viridiplantae > Streptophyta > Pinopsida > Pinales > Pinaceae > Pinus > Pinus taeda. The sequence continues at coordinate 142,084 of APFE030715776.1, read as the reverse complement.
TTTACCACGTAAATCCTGTGTTGTCATTTGTGTGTTTGGTTTCAGTTTTCTTGTTAGTTATGAATCTTTCTTGGTCAATGCATAACTGAATGTTTATTTTCTTTCCTCATTTCCCCTATTCGAACAACAATTGGTATCAGAGCCACCATATTACCCTGCCCGTAGTTGTGAAGGGAAAGAAGGAGAAATCTGGGCTGCTAGACGCATCAGAGTGCTACCTGCACATGAAGGAAGGAACCTGTGCCCCTGTGTGTTACAATCTGCTCTCTCTGTGTGGAGCCGTTGTTGGCCCTGTTCAGGCTGTTGAGATGCGAGGCAACGAGAAGTCGTTGCAGCCGTCAAGGAGTTTATGTGTCTGTGCCCAATTGCTGGTTTGGAAAAACGTCGGAGTTGAAGACCCTGCGTGTACTGCGTGCTGCTGGATTGAAGCTGCATTGACTGCACACTGCCACAGTGGTCTCTTTGTTCTGCGTGGAACCATCGAACCATTGCTCTTTGCGTGTTGTGGGCCAGAGACCCATCAAACTGCTGTGTGGTCTGTGTTCTGCGTGGAACCATCAAACCATTTCCCTCTTCATGTTGCTGGCTATAGACCTATGTTCTACGTAGGAGGAGCATGGAAGCTTGGAATGGAATTGTTGGGAAGGGAGGCCATGAAGACCAGAGCCAAAAACCCTCTGCGTGTCTGTTGAAGTGCGTTGAACTGCGTACTAGAGTGCCTACTGCTGTGCGTGCTGGAGCAGTGATCCGGATTTAAACAGGAACACAATAAAATACAGAGATAACCATGAAGACAGATATGCAGCGAAAATAATACTTCATTTCATTATTGTAAAATACTGAAATATGCTTACAAACAGAGTTGGAAATAGACCAACTAGGGTGATGGTAGCTTATCTTTGAGAAGAGATGTGGCTACTACATGCCTCTGAATTGTGTTACAATGAGGCTCGAAGGCCTATTTATTGTTGAGAAACAATGGAAAACCCTTCACATTCCAAAACCTAACCCTAGAAGATGAAACGCCAAATTGTGGGCCCCGTTTCTGGGTAAGTTGGTACATCAACTTCTCGGGGTTGTGAATTGGTATTATTATCTCCGTTTGACGCGCATGATAGCCTGTTGGAAAGATCTCTCTGAGGACTACAACAAAAAGACAATTTTTTGATAGAAAAATCGTCGGCTGGTAGATTTCCCAAAAAACGTCGTTTAGGGCCTGAAAACGGCTCCGGAAGTTTAGGACCCGAAAAACTGCTAAAAATAGTAAACTATGCTATAATTAAGGAAATTGAAAAACTGAAAGAGACAGTTATGGGGGTCCAAATGTGATAGGTGGGTGGCCACCAACATCCACCTGGATCATTCCTCCCCTCTTAGGAAGAAATGGTCCCCATTGTGTTGAGTTCCTCCTTAAGATGAGGAAGCTTCTACTGAGCTGGGTCTCTGGTGAGCTGTTTTGCAATCTCTGATGTGTCCAGAAATGGTGGGAAGCATGGTCGATGATGGTCCACATTGAACACTCGGTGCAAGCAAAGGAATGGAGGAATGCTGTGTTTCAAAGCATTGTTTCCCTTAGCCTTGGTACTGGTGTAAGGACCATGTCGGAGTGGTCTGAGTTTCTGATGGGTTCTGGTAAGGCGTTCTCTCTGCAGATGCAACCAAACTTTGTCGCCCACTTGAAAATTGTGTGGTACCCCTGTGGGTGAGGAGAAGTTGTTCCTGTGTTCTGTCATGACCGTATCCCTTTGCTGCTATTGCTGCATGGAGGAATCCTTTGTGGGGGTCATGGATGTAGCAATGATCTTCCCCTTACTTTGGGAGCGAACCAGATAGAAAATAAATTTCCTAGTCTGGGAGATGAGCTTGCTGCCTTTCTTGGCAGTGATACCAGTGATCTGGATCTTGGGGGGAGGCCTCCAAGATCTAAAATATTGAAACGGATCTTGGGGGGAGAGACCCTCAAGATCTGAAAGATTGAAATGGATCTTGGGGGAAAGGCCCCCAAGATCTGAAAACTTGAATTGCCAGAAGAAAAATAGGAGAATGCCCAATAAACAAAACCACAAAGAA
>APFE030715776.1:111563-139135 GCA_000404065.3 Pinus taeda | reverse complement strand
CTAAACGACGTTTTTTGGGAAATCTGGGGGCAACATGGGTCCATGGACCGATGTTGCCCTTCCCAAAGTGGTAGTTCTCGGATAGATCTTTCTAACGAGCTATCATACGCGTCAAACGGAGATCGTATGCCAAAGTTACGACCCCGGGAAATTGATGTACCAATTTACCCAAAACGGGGCCCACAATTTGGCGTTTCATCTTCTAAGGGTCGGTTTTGGAATGTGAAGGGTTTTCCATTGTTTCTCAATAATAAATAGGCCTTCGAGCCTCATTGTAACACAAGTTCGGAACAGTTCAGAGACATGTAGCCGCACATCTCTTCTCAGAGATAAGCTACCATCGTCCTAGCTGGTTTATTTCCAATTCTGGTTGTAAGCATATTTCGGTATTTTCCATTAATGAAATGAAGCATTATTTCCGCTGCATCTTTATGTATATGGTTATCTCTGTATTTTATTGCGTTCCTGTTTAAATCCGGATCAATCGATAATAACTGTAAAGGCTACAAGCAGAGAGGAAGCAGAGAGGAAGTCGTTGCTAGAGCTATCTACTATTTGAATCCAGGTATTTGTGAAAATAAAATATTTGTGGTATTCAAAAAGCAAAGTTTCCAGAATTTTTTTAATTTGGGAAAAAACCAGTGGAATTTTGTTTCTAGAAATTAGTTTTTTAGCTGAAGAAAGAAAAACAATGTTTTTTCATTAAATTGAAGAATTAAAAAAAAATTGTTGAAGAGTTGTTTTTTTAAAGAGAAGAATTAAAGTTTTATGAAAAAAAAGGAAACAAAAGCCTAGTTGAAAGACTGAAACCCTAGGAGGAAAAATAGGAAAAATGACTAAGATGTCGAATGCAAAATTCGAGGTGGAAAAATTCACTGGAAAGAGCAATTTTGCTCTTTGGAAACTGAAGGTTAGGGATTTGCTTGTGCAACAAGGGTTGCACAAGGCATTGGATGGAGCAACTAAGAAACCTGCAACCATGACTGATTCAGACTGGGAGGACTTGGATGCCCAAGCTCTCAATACCATCAGGTTATGCTTGGCGGATGAGGTTCTCTTCAACATTGTTGAAGAGAGTACAACTTTAGGATTGTGGGAAAAACTGGAAAAACTCTATATGACAAAGTGATTAACCAATAGAATCTATTTGAAAAGGCAGTTGTACAGTCTTTGAATGAAAGAAGGTTCAAAAGTTGCAGAACATTTGAATGTTTTTAATACACTTATATGCCAATTAACAGATATGGAAGTTAAAATTCAGGAAGAAGATAAAGCCACAACCTTGTTGTGTTCTTTGCTTGAATCATGGGATCACTTCGTAACTTCAATCAGCGTGAGCACTGCTAATTCTTTGAAGTTTGAATTAGTCATGGGAGCTCACTTTTCTGAAGAATTACGAAGGAAATCCAGTATTGAAATAGCTGCATCAGAAGCCATGGTAGCTAGAGGACGCTCAAAGGAAAGAGAAGAAAAACCAAGGGGGTCTTCCAGATCTAAATCGAAGGGAAAGAAGTGTAAGGCAAAATGTTGGCACTACAATAAAATTGGACACTTGAAGAAAGATTGTTGGAAACGAAAATAATCCGATAACCCGAAGAAGGAAGCGAATCAGGTTGATTCAAGTATAATAGACAAAGTTTTATCTGCTGAAGAATTATGTATGATAGATGAAACTTCACCTGAATGTAATGTCTCTCAGGGTTTAGAAAGTTGGTTGTAAGACTCTGGTGCTTCTCATCACATGTGTCCATACATAAATTGGTTTACTTCGTATGAAAATGTAAATGGTAGTTTTGTGTTTATGGGTAATAACGTGTCATGCCAGACTGTTGGGATGGGGAATATCAGGATTAGGATGTATGATAACACAGTTAGAACATTAACTAGTGTTAGACATGTACCTGATTTGAAGAAAAAAAATGATTCCTTTGGGAGTGTTGGATTGAGATGGTTATAAGTTTATAGGCCAGGATGGTGTTTTTAAAGTCTTTAAAGGAGCCCTAGTGGTTATGAAAGTAGAAAAAGTCGGAAATATTTACAGGTTAAAGGCTCAGCTCTCTAGGTCATTTGATATGAAGGATCTTGGAGCATCAAAACATATCTTGGTCATGTAGATACATAGAGATAGGAAAAATGGTAAGCTTTGGTTATCACAACAGAAGTATGTGGAGAAAGCACTTGAAAAGTTATGTATGAACAATGTGAAACCTGTTAATGTTCCATTAGCTTCCCATTTTACGCTTTCTTCGGTTTTGAGTCCTAGAGCTGATGAAGAGAAGCAGTATATGTCTCATGTACCATATGCAAATGCTGTAGGCAACTTAATGTATGTGATGGTATCTACAAGACCTAACATTTCACATGCAGTTGGAGTTGTCAGCAGGTTCATGGAAAATCCAGGTAAAGAACATTGGCGGGTGGTGAAACGGGTGCTTCGATATCTAAGAGGCATAAGTGACCGTTGCATCATCTTTAGTGGTAGTGAAGGATCAGCCTGTAGATATGTAGATGCTGATTATGTAAGTGATTTGGACAAAAGAAGATCTACTACAGGTTATGTCTTTACTCTTGCAGGTGGAGCAATTAGTTGGATGTCAAAGCTTCAAGAAAAAATTGCGTTGTCCACTACCGAAGTAGAATATATAGCTACTTCAGATGCCAGTAAAGAAGCAATTTGGTTAAAGGGTTGCTTGATGAGATTGGAAGGACGCAGGAGAAAGTGAATGTACTTTGTGACAGTCAAAGTGCTATACACTTGGCTACAAATCCTGTTTATCACAACAGAACCAAGCACAATGATGTAAGGTATCATTTTCTGAGACATGTGATCGATGGTGGAAAAGTAGCTCTTCAAAAGGTCCATGCGCGAGAGAATTGTGTAGACATATTCACAAAGCCAGTTACAGTAGAGAAGCTGCGATGGTGTTTAAGCTTCTCTTGGCTTGCATTGTCTGGAAAACCCCAATTGGGGGAAAAACCAACCTACAATAGATCTATTATTGTCCTTGACTAAAACACAGCCAAGCCGGCCAACAACCTGAGCTTTCACCACTCAACCATGGCTACCTACATTGGAGAATCCACAATCCTTTTAAGGGATTCAACTACATGTAATACCATGAGCTCAATATTATGAGTCACCAATACTAGGTGCCCAAAACTACAACTGTTAACCATAACTGTTGACATAACCTCAACTCCACCATAGGGTCAAGTTTATCTAATAATCCCCCCTTTAAACTTGACTTTGGGTTTATCTTACAGTGATATACCCATTTACATGAAAATTTTCATTTTATTTTTATTTTGTTGCTATCTTGACCCACACACAACTTGAACCGCTGCAAGTTTAACCATGCATTTCACCCTGTAAGACTCATATCCCACTATTTAACCCTTCTCTTGTAATTGAATTTTTATTTAAAAAAATATATGAATTTTTTATAACTCCATAATGACAGAGACATGCCTCTACTGAACCCCTCCTCATCCTTTGGTTATGAGGAAATCAAATATAGGGAGAGCTTGGGTGGGCTATCAGTTATACCCTAATGAGATAAGCCGACGGAAATGATGTTGACCAGATCGCCATGTCCATGCTCCTCCCCTCACCATCGTGGACTCGAGTGTACTTCTTCCACGCGACGATTTCTGGCAGGATCCTATCCGATAGTGCCCAGATCTTGTCAGTCGGGTCCTCCCCGAGCAGAGGAACGTGCTCCTCCTTTTTCCTCTTCACCTTAGCGACATCTTCCTCAACTTTTGCCACCAACACTTTGATCGAGAGGGAGTTGTATTGCTTGGGATCGATCCCGTATAACTCTTTGTACATTACCAGCCACGTGGCCCAAGAAGTTTTCGCATTTTCTTTTAATGTCGCTGTGTTATTCCTCTTCTTCCCCGTGGTTTCTTTTCAGCCCGTGACACTTTGTTGGTGCTTCCGCTACCTCCTCCATGGGAACTACCTCTACGTTTAATTCTTCATTTTCTTTTTGCTCCCCGTGGTTACTTTCCACCCCGCGACCCTTTGCTGGCGCTTCCGCCTCCTTCGTGGGCAGTACCTCTACATTTAATTCTTCATTTTCTTCTTGCTCCTCTTTGAACCAGGCCTTGGCAAAGCCTTTAGACTTCATTTTCTTCTTGATCCTCATCGAAACATCACTCAACGAACACTGCTGGTTTGTGCAACGAGCTATTGCTTCAACCAGTGCCACTACTTCGTCGATGGGAAAAATAATAGTTATGGGCATGGGCAAGGGATTAGGAAAATTGTTTTCAAGTGGAGTTTGTTGGAAGTTTGACAACTAATTAAGTAAATTTGGGTAAAATGTAACAAGTTAGGTTTATACCGAATCATCGGTTATGTAACTGATGATTCGGTATAAACCTAACTTGTTACATTTTACCCAAATTTACTTGATTAGTTGTCAAACTTCCAACAAACTCCACCTTGACAACAATTTTCCTAATCCCTTGCCCATGCCCATTCATCATCTTTTCTGCAAGCCAAGAGAAGCTTAAACACCATCGCAACTTCTTTACTGTAACTGACTTTGTGAATATATCTGCACAATTCTCTCGCATATGGAACTTTTGAAGCAAGTAGCAGTTGCGTCAGAAAAGGAAGAAGCAGGTACTCGTCTATGGCATCAGCGATTAGGTCATATGAGCAAGAAAGGTCTTCAGATACTAATGAAATGTAAATCTCTTCTCGATCTGAAATCCTTGAAGTTAGATTTCTGTAAACATTGTGTGTATGGAAAACAGTGTAAACAGAGGTTTAAAGTTGGAAATCATAATAGTAAAGATATTTTAGACTATATTCATTCTGATCTATGGGGACCATCCCCGGTTGTGTCATATGGAGGTGCTCTATATTTTTTAATGTTTATTGATGATTTCTCCTGTAAAGTTTGGGTCTTTATGCTTAAAAGGAAAGCTGATGTATTCAATGTCTTTAAACAATTTAAAGCAATGGTAGAGAAAAGAACATGCAAATCTATTAAATGTTTAAGAACTGATAATGGTGGTGAGTTCACTTCAATTGTATTTGAACAATACTGTAAGGATGAGGGAATTATTAGACACAAAACTGTTGTTTATACTCCTCAGCAAAATGGTGTTGTTGAGCGTATGAATTAGACTCTTATAGAAAGAGCCAGAAGCATGATCAACAATACTAACTTGCAAAAGGAGTTGTGGGCAGAAGTAGTATCTACTGCTTGTTATTTAGTTAACATATCACCTTCAGTAGCAATTAATTGTAAAATTCTTGAAGAAGTTTGGACGGGCCAGTCTTGTGATTATTCACATTTGAGGATATTTGGCTGTGATGCTTATTCTCTTATTCCTAAAAATCAACGTTCAAAATTAGATCCAAAATTGAAATGTTATGTCTTTTTTGGGTATGACTATGTAATGAAAGGATACAGGTTGTGGGATCCTACATTGCGGAAGATAGTCATTAGTAGAGATGTAACATTTGATGAATCTTCTCTTTTAAAATCAAATGTTGAAAAAACTGAACAGGAACAGGTATTGCCAAATCAACGAGTTCAGTTGGAGGCTAGACCTTTTGGTGACAATCAGAAGGAAGGAGAGACTTCTATAGAAAAAGGTGTTGAAGACACAAAGGAAGCCATTGAAGCTTCTGAACTAGTTCAAGTTTCTGAACCAGTTCAACAACTAGTCGATCTAAGAAGGTATACAAGGGAAAGGAAAACTCCCAAAAGGTATGAAGATTCTACTTCATCTTTTGCTATGATTACTGAAGATGGGGAACCTTCTTGTTATTAGAAAGCAGTAGATGATACAGATAGCGAAAAATGGAAAATGGCTATGGAAGAATAAATGGATTCCTTAGCCAAGAACAATACCTGGGATCTTGTAGAGCTTCCTGAAGGGAGAAGTGTTGTTGGATGCAAGTGGGTCTTCAAATTGAAACGGAAAGTTGATGGAAGTATCGAAAGGTATAAGGCGAGACTGGTAGCAAAAGGGTATTCTCAGCTTGAAGGTATAGACTTTCATGAGATTTTTTCTCCAGTTGTAAAACTTGTTTCTATTCGTACTGTGTGTTGGCACTAATGTGTTACTTATCTTGAGTTGAACAGTGAGATGTTAAAAACAACTTTTCTACATCGTGATTTGATGAGAGAGTATATATGGAACAACCAATAAGTTTGTACAAGGTGCAACAGAAGTTAGTTTGCAAGCTCAGGAAATCATTGTATGGTCTGAGGCAGTCCCCAGGACAATGGTACAAGAAGTTTGATTCTTCATGGTGGCCAGAACTTATAAGAAGTGAGTATGATCATTGTGTATACTTCAAAAGTTTCAATGACATATTATTTTTTAGCTTTGTATGTTGACGATATGCTTATTGCAAGCACAAAGCATGGAAGAGTTCAACAGGTTAAGGCTCAACTCTCTAGGACATTTGATATGAGGATCTTAGAACAACAAAAATACATATCTTGGGCATGGAATACCAAAGACATGAAAAATGGTAAGATTTGGTTTATCACAACAGAAGTATGTGGAGAAAGTACTTGAAAAGTTCTCTATGAACAATGTGAAACCTGTTAATGTTCCACTAGCTTCCCATTTTAAGCTTTCTTCGGTTTTGAGTCCTAGAACTGATGAAGAAAAGCAGTATATGTCTTATGTACCATATGAAAATGCTGTAGGCAACTTAATGTATGTGATGGTATCTACAAGACTTGACATTTCACATGTAGTTGGAGTTGTCAGCAGGTTCATGGTGAATCCAGGTAAAGAACATTGGCAAGCAGTGAAATGGGTGCTTCGATATCTAAGAGGCACAAGTGACCATTGCATCATCTTTAATGGTATTGAAGGATCAGTCTACAGATATGTAGATGCTGATTATGCAGGTGATTTGGACAAAAGAAGATCTACTACATGTTATGTCTTTACTCTTGTAGGTAGAGCAATTAGTTGGATGTCAAATCTTTAAGAAACAGTTGCGTTGTCCACTACCAAAGTTGAATATATAGCTACTTCAGATGCCAGTAAAGAAGCAATCTGGTTAAAGGGTCTGCTCGATGAGATTGGAAGGATGCAGGAGAAAGTGAATGTACTTTGTGAGTGTCAAAGTGCTATTCACATGGCTACAAATCCTACTTATCACAGCAGAACCAAGCACATTGATGTAAGGTATCATTTTCTGAGACATGTGATTGATGGTGGAAAAGTAGCTCTTCAAAAGGTCCATACACGAGAGAATTGTGCAGACATATTCACAAAGCCAATTACAATAGAGAAGCTGTGATGGTGTTTAGCTTCTCTTGGCTTGCAGAAAAGATGATGAATGGGCATGGGCAAGGGATTAGGAAATTTTTTATCAGGGTGGAGTTTGTTGGAAGTTTGACAACTAATTAAGTAAATTTGGGTAAAATGTAACAAGTTAGGTTTATACCGAATCATCGGTTATGTAACTGAGGAGGCACATATAAAACCAAATGAACGCCCAAACTGTTGTGTGGAGAATCATTGTTGAATTAATAGAGATTCCAATCCCTTGCCCCGTGGATGTTTCCTTGACACCCTGTCAAGGTTTTACCACGTAAATCCTGTGTTGTCATTTGTGTGTTTGGTTTCAGTTTTCCAGTTAGTTATGAATTTTTCTTGGTCAACAAATAACTGAATGTTTATTTTCTTTCCTCATTTCCCCTATTCTAACAACATAGATGTGTCTATTAAACAGGTAAAGGATTTATATTCGATGTCAATGGTTGGTAGGATTCACAGATGAAAATTTAGTAGGCCTTTCCTTATCGAATGGGCAAAGCCTACGGTGTGTCGTCTGTTCAAAAACCCTAATACTATTAAGGTTCTTTCCAAAGGATGGGTGCATCTTATCTTCCAAGATGAAGAGGATGCTAAAAAAGTCACGAGTAGGGTGTTGAAAATTGACTCTTCACCTATTGTCCTAAAACCCTAGATTCCCCTCTTAGATGCAAGACACAAGAGGATGGACACCATTCCTCTTTGGGTTAGAATTTCATGCCTCCTTTCCCATTTGTGGTATGAACTTATATTCTGCGATATTGGTAATCTTTTAGTGGTTTACTTGGAGCATGAATCTTCCTATCTCAACATAGGTAACTTGTCTATGGACGAAATACTATTTAGTGTTGATATCCCTGGTAGGATTCCTGGTGCAATTCATGTGGGTCCTAAGGCTACTCCCCTAGAGTTGGACTACGAGGGAGTCCATTTTAGATGTAGGAGGTTCCATAAACATGGGTATCTTGCAAATGACTATGTGATCCCACAAATAAGAAGGCAAATAGATATAAAGTTTCAACTACAGTTGGTGGTAATGAACAAGGGGTTCAATCACAGGAGCTGTGGGTTTCTTCATTTAGTATGAACACACAAGGCATCGATGAAGACAACCAAGCCACACAACATATGAATGAGTGTTCTTATACAAACATGCAACCATTAGTTCATTCAACTCAAGAATGTGAAGGGATTTTGATGATTCCCTCCCTACTTCCTCAAATCCTACTTTCAATGAAGTTTGTTTTTTTTATTTTTGCATTCTTAGTTGGGTTTTCCTATGATATCTCATGTCTCCTATGTAGCCAGTTCTTACAACCCTTCAAGGATTTCCTCTTCCTTTCCTGTCCCAAATATTTTCCCTTGTGCAAATTCTTCATGTGACATGTCCTCACCATATTCCTCATCTAAGTCGATGGAATTTGATGTTGTCCTTTAAAACCTCCATTCTCGACTTGTTGTCCCTCGAAAGAGTGGTATTATCTAGGCATTGGGACAATTTTTTCTGTTCCTTGCGGAAGGTCAAAGCCAAAGTAGGAAGTATTTTCTATCCAAAGCTAAGGAGAAATCTCGTGCAAATGTTGTTTCTGGCAAGAAATTGTCTCTCAGAGGGGCCCTTAGAGCTAGCCTAGCCTCTATGGTGATATTTAAATGAAAATTATGTCTTTCAATTGTAGGGACTAGTTGATGCAAATGAACTAGACACCATTTTCCTTCAGGAAAATTATGATTGCAATCTTTAGATAACCTTAGGTCTTGAATGCCTTCTAAAGGGTTGGAATTTCTTGGCCATGGATGCCTTTGGCTGACTGGGGGGGCTTGCGGTGGGATGGAAATCTTGTCAAATTCAGGTCTCAAATATCTAGACAATGGAGTTTACTATGGGGATTGAGGTCTCTTCTTTGGTCTTGGGTCAATCTCTTACGTTGATTAACATCTATTCTCAAAATTGTGTAGATTTCTGGGAGAATATTCTCAATAGATACTTCCGTCAATCAAATATTGCCGTCATTGGTGGTGATCTAAATTTCTATCTGGGTCTGTCTGAACCTTAGGTCCCTTGGGCTGGGTCAGATCAATTAGTGGATTTCTTCAGGAGTAGGCTTGACCACTGTAAGCTAGTGGATGTGGAGCCTGTCAAAATATCACCTACTGGAGGAACTGTCACTCTCGTGATGATTGGGTTGCAATGAGAATTGATAGATTCATTCTCATTAAAGTCTTATGGATTCTCTTCGTATGATCAAACAATGGATTGGTGAGGGATGCATTTTAGACCACTCCCCCATTTTCTTGAACATAAGAGGGCCCCCTAAGAAACCCGCTAGCCCTTTTAAGACGAATTCAACATGGTTAAAGGAGGAGGTCTTATCCCTTGTAAAATCCCATTGGATCCATTTTTCTTGCCTCATGGATGCTTTGGCATCATCCAAATTCGAAGCTAACCTAAAATTGATGAATCAAAAGACAAAATATTGGGAAAAAGGAAGAAATTGCAGGATCTACAAGAGTTGGGGGAGTTAGAAAGGCAACTATTGTTTATATTTTCCTTATACTGGGAAGGTTTGTCTTCCAAAGAGTCTAGTGTAATCCGAAGGAACCTTGAAAAAGAAGGATTGACCTTCTTACAACTAGGGAGAGGGATTGGCACCTTAAAAGCAAATCCATTTAGTTAATTTTTCTATGTTTTTGCTAAAGGTTGGAAAATGGTGAACACTATCCGGAGTTTGCAAAATGAAAATGGTTTTGAGGTTGCATGTTTTGATGGGTTGGAAAACCTGGGAAAGCGACACTTTAAAGATATTTTTAGAGCTCTAATAAAACATCAATTTCTAAAGTAAATAACATAAACTTTAAAATAAGAATACAAATAATATCATATAATCCATTAATAATATACAAAGCATTCCTAATTATTTATAATAATAAAAAAGTCTACCCCATGTGAATATCATATTTCGAACCGTAAAAGTGTGAAGCTCTGCCGAACAATTCAGGATTTCATGAATATGGAAATAAGAAAAGCGTCCTTAATATTACTTTCTTTGACATGGTAAAAACTCCATACAAAATGAAGGACTTTTAGAATGCTTGATCACTAATGAGTCGGTGGAACCTAATAAATAATGGGTTAAACATAATATAGCAAATTCTCATCACTAGAAAGTCATTATCACTGGATTATATATATAAGTAAATATATATATATATATAAAAAGTCTTAAATATATATAGCAAGTCATCATCACTAGAAAGTTATTAATTTTGGATATATTTATAATTACATATATATATATATATTATATATATATAATAAAAATTTAATTTTATAACCTCACGTCATAAAGATATCTGATTTTATAACCTAACATGATAAGCACATTCTAACATATCACCTAAGCTGATAAGCATATACTAACATATATTACTTGTATTTGCATCAATGTTTGTAGTGCTACAAGCATCACAGGCCTACAAAAGAGGTGGGCCAGAACAATTTTTTTATATTTGCTTTACATGCTGCTTCAAAGAGAAATTTGTTTTCCTCCGAATAAGGCACTCTGTAATTTAGATGAACATAATCCACATTAATATCATTCTTAATTTTATTTTTATTGCTAAAATTTTTATTCCTTCAAAATTTTTAGTTTTTTTTTTTTTAAATTTATATGAACACGTTTGTAAGTGATAATGCTATTTTTGGAAGACATGTTAAGGCTACGTAGCAATTAGATTTAATGAGATTTTGAACATAACATATGTGCTTAGTTTGTGTTCCTGGATTAAATGGATCATTTTATTGATTTTTTTTGCTCAAGCATTTGTTCAAAGTCAGTAATTTTGATGTTTAACGTTACATAACTTATAAGGTTAGATATACATTAATCTTGTGAGACTTGGATATCATGTGTCATTAATGTCAAAAAATTGTATATCTATATGTCTAAAAAGATTATGATAAACACCATATGTGAGGTGGCAACACCTATTTTTTTACACATTAAGTTTATAAGTGGATAAACTGTACCATTTTTCATTGAAATTACTTTCCAAATTTGGTAAGGATTTTGCTCAAAGTTATAGTTCCATCTAATGAATGGGAACTCCGCGCTTAGGGTTTTATCCCATTTTAAAATGACCCAAATCATTGGAATTTTAAAAAATTAATGGATCTAGGTGAAAATTTACCTCATTAAAAAAAAATTAGACTCACAAAAAAGGTTGAATTTGTCCACTTTATAACTCACCCAATTTATCTATGACATGCATCAAGGGACTATAACACTCTCAACACCTTTCATTAAAAATGTGTGAGCAAGCTAGGATATTACTCATGTTCTTGATAGGTGGGCAACTATACCATAAGTCAAATGTCAACCAACAATGAGGATAGCCATCATCGACTACTATACATGAAAGTGAATTGATCTATTATTGTTATTTGAGGAAAACTAGGCCACCTGACACATCTTGCTACTGGTTCATAAGGGTATAGACCCTCGCTCGTACCAAGTATCTCTAGGTCTTGGGTCATTAACTTGTTTCATTATGTATGAGGAATATAAGATCTTAGCCAATCAAAAGCAATTTTACTCTTACCATAAGATCAAAAGTCAATTTCAACTTAGGTAATATCCACAAAAAATCTAGTGTTCCTTGTGGTCATTGCCAAAACTACCTCTAATGGGGTCAAGGGAAATTACTTGTGTTATTACATTTGTAATTTAATTTAATATTATTATTATTATTAATGTTTACAAGTGACTACCCCCATAGAGGGTGCCTAGGAGCAAGCTCACCCCCTAGCTTAATATGATTACGAGGCAGTTAAACAGGGGGTTTTGTACACCCCCACTTAGCGCAATGCATGGAATCATGTCACTTCAAATGTGAAGGATGTTGATGAGCATGAGAGGAAATGCTAATCCAACAACCAAGAGGGTAAGGGAGAGTACATGCATTCATAGTTGGAGGTTAAGGCAGTCACTCACCACCCTCGATCCATAATTGGGGGAAATTCACTTTGGATTCTCTGCACCATTACATAGATAGGAGGTTTACCATGGAGATTACCAATGGAGATTTAAATGGATTATAATATTTTTGTAAAGCCTCAAATTTTTGGATATTTTATTTCATCTTTTCATTCAAACATCTTAACTCCAAGGTTACTTCCTTCTTTTGCATGTTGAAATCTCGGTGTTTCTATGTTTGGGATCTTGGTTATAGTGATGGTTCGTAGTTCAACATATGAACAATAGATAGAGCTAACCATGTTGAGCTTCTTTGCTGTAGTAGATCCTCCTCATTTTAATGTGTAAGGATTCAACCTCTCGATTGTAGTTTCACCTTCTCCTTGGATGAGGAAGGTGATCCATAGTTGCAGATGCACAAGGATCCTTCTCCTTAGTTAACTTGCTTTGTTGGAAGTTTTTTTATGTTTCTAGTGATACATTTTGTTTAGTTATGACACAAGACGTAAAGGTCTAGTATAGAAAGCTCGTTTATAGCATTTTCTATCTTAAGGATGCTCTGATCAAAAGGGGTATCGACAACCTCAAAAATTTGAACTTGTGCTACTGGTTTGGTTTCCTTTTGGGTAGATAAGTAGGCTGCTACACTTGTCTATGTAATCTATTTTTGAAGTAATGCAAAGTGCCTAACCTTAAAATAAATAAATAAAATAAATAAAATAAATAGAATAAAAATAAAAAATAAGGTTTACAAGTGACTAAATTTATTTCACTATTTGAAAAGAGATACAAAACAAGAAATAGAGTACTTTAAAGGAATTTAATGTCAACAAGATCTTTAATAAATGATGAAGTTGGAATGGTGATTTCACATCAACTAAAGTTCAAATTAGCTAGGCATGTTTTGTCCTCATCCATTGTCTTGCATTTGCAAGTGAGTTAGTTAAAGCAATTGGGCACATTTTATCCTCTTATCACACATTATGACTTGACATGAGAAAGGAATGAAAAATAGAGGGTAGATAGATACAAATATATAATTTTGAGCTTGGCAAAAGCATTGGGAGGAAATGCAAGTGTGTTTATCTTCCATTTTGGATTAGAATAAGTCTCTAATACACCACAATTAGTATTTATGCTAATCGAAGTTTTTAATCTAAACTATATAAAAGATCTAACATTGAATACTCTTTCAAAAGTTGACAAGATTTATTTGTTTTCCAATTTGTGCAAATAATGAATAGTAAGAGAAGGCCCCAAATAAAGTTGGTTTTTGGGTATGTAATAACTCCATCCAAAGCTAAGTGAGTGCTCTAATATAAACAATAATGCAACTCTATCTTTCATAATGAATATAGGATCCATATGTATGGAGGTTTCTAAATAAACAATAACATATATCATAAAATCACAATTAATACAAAAAGTGAAAATAAAATATTCTTCCAATCCAAAATCAAAACTCCTCATTATATTGACTATAGGGGAGCTCTTCGCAGGTGATCATGGCAGTTTGGGATGTTCTTCTTGCATTCTTGTTTTTTTATGTTTGTGATTAACCAAGGGAAGTTCTTGTGATTCTTCCCATTTCCAATGGCTACCTCTATTTTTTATGTTGTTCAATGCCTTAGGTTCTCCGATACTGCTACAATTCTGAGGCTTTTTAATTGACAGTTATAGTTTGACAAGGTTCATTTACATGTTGATCCAGGTGGATATTGGTAGCCACCTTTCTATTCTACTTGGACTGCCAACCTTGTTTTCTATCATTTTCTTGTTTTCAACATAATTTCCTATTTCGACAATTTTCTATTTTTGGCAGTTTTCGGGTCCTAAACTTCCAAAGCCATTTTGAGGCCCTAAACAAAGTTTTTTGTGGAAAAAAGAAAACATGATTAATTGACTCATATTTGTAATTAAAAGTTGTTGGCCTCAAATAAACCTTTCTATTGGGCTATCATGCATTCCAAACATAGTTCACCAACATTACGACCCTAGGAAGTTGGTGTTCCAACTAACCCCATTGAGGCCTATACCTTTTGGCTCTTCATCTCCTAGGGTTAGGTTTTTGGATGTTTAAGATTTATCAATGTTTCTTCATGATAAAAATGCCTCCGAGCCTCATTTTATCACAATTCAAAAGGCATGTAAATTTCACATCTCTTTTCAAAGATAAACTACCATTGCCTGAGCTAGTTACATTTCCTTTCTGTATGTAAACAATTTTCAACAGTTTCTATTTATTAATTGAAGTTTTGTTTCATTGTATCTCTGTGTTTTTGTTTAAATCTATATTTCATTTCATTCCTTTATAAATTTGAATCATTGGTATCAAAGCGGTTTGCCCTTTCTTTGTTTTTCTATGCATGTCCCTAATGAGGTCGGGGTATAAAGAGTTGATACTTGAACTGGTTGAAGCCGACCTTGTTGACCCCAATGAAATACTATGGTGGAAGAAAAGAAATATGATGGAGCAAGAGATCCTTTCAAATTTTTTCTCAAAGAGGCCCTTGAGCGACAAAGGAACAAGATGATGGATAATTTTCCCCAGATCCTTCGTCGAGTATTAGTGGGCAAAAAATCTTCATCCAATGGTCACTTTAGTGGTGCCACCCCCTTCAAGGTACAAGTTAACTTTGAAATTCCTATGTTTGAAGGCCAGATAGACGCAAATGCTCTAGATAGATGGTTAAATCTGTTGGAAGGATACTTTTCGGTCCGTAATTTTTTTGATAGGGAAAATATTACTTATGGACTCCTCAAAGCCACCCCCATGTTAAGGACTAGTGGGAAACTTATTGTGCGTAGAGGGACGAGAAGGAACCCTCATTACTTTTAGTCGCACCCTCTTGGAATTCTTTCCAAGATGTCTTCAAGGAACATTATTTTCCTGTCAGGAGCTATGGAGATAAGTACATAAAATGGACCACACTAGGACAGGAAAGGGAGTACGACATGCCTGAGTTCACAAATATTTTTCATACTCTATGCATGAAGTTGGGTATCAAGGATTCTGAGCAACATCTACTGCTCAAGTACCATGGTTCTCTACACAAATACATCTAGGTAAAAACAAAGTTGTTGGACATCTCCTCGCTTGGCGCAACATACCAATATGTTGTCAAGATTGAGGAGAAATTTAAATAGAAGAAGTGAGACTTTGGATATACAAATCTGAAGTAGAGAAAAGGAACCTCCACACCACAGAACAAGGGATAGAGCTAAGGTCGAGTGACCTAGGACAAACCATCAAATCCAAAAGAAAGTGATAACACCACAAAGACGAAGAAGGACACAAGAAAGTGGTGTGAGTTCCACAAGAGCCCCACCCACAACACAAATGAGTGTCATGCCAAGCAGTCACCAGTGGCTGAGCTAAAATTTTCAAAGCTAGATGCATGTTCCAAATCTGAGCCAAAACACGATAAGGGAAAACTGATTATTGATGCAGAACTCAATGCCACTGTTTCCACCACCAAGGTCCAAAAGATTGAGCTCGAAGATCCAGAGGAGGGGGAGCGTCTCATCCACTCATAGATGTGGGTGAAGGGTTCTCTCTTGTAGTTCATTGTTGACAATGGGAGCTAAAAGAACCTCATCTTAGCAAAGGTTGTTAAGCAGTTAGGCCCGTCGACCACACTAGACTTGCAGCGATACACAATTTGGTGGATCCTGTTAGCCTCACTCTCTTAAAAATCAATAATAAATCCAATTATTAAATTAAATAAATAAAATCATGAGAATTCCTCAAACTAAGGATTCTAGTTTGGATGAGAGATTCTCTCCAACTAGCTCTCCTAAATTAGTGTGTAAGTTGAGAAATTGTCTCAACCAAGTGAGTCTAAGATAGATGCACTATATTAAGACCACTTGCTCATGTATTTAAATGTATTATTAAATTATTTGAAAAAGAGAGAGAATTACATGAGTATGAGAGGCCACATGATGGCTCTCTACCTTTTCTGCCAGTTTGTTGTTTGTGAGTTAATTTGCTGTACATATGGTTTTATGGCTTTGTGATATAGCTGTATGATTCTTCTTCATGTGGTATCAGAGCTGCTTTACAAATTCAAGTGAAATGTCTTTTGTTTCTTCAGTACTTTGTCCAAATTGATTACTTTGCCATAAATGACTACACCTATATGAAGCCATGTTGGCCTTCTTATGGAAAAAGAAAAAAAAAACATGAATGCTTAGGAATTTTATGACTACAGATTATCGTTTTGTAACTAGGAACATGAACAAAGCTCAAATACTCTTACATAGGTAAAATGATTTTAATCAATGCTTTTTAAATATGTGAGTTATGTCAATAAAGCTGCCAGTTTCTGTTGAACTTGCTTAGCGGTGAGACATGGAGACATTCTGGGTTGGGTTTCCTCGGAGCCATCTGCAAGTATCCATGCCAAGACCGTGATTTCATATTGGTATGCCTTCTCCCACTAGGGATTTGTGGAGATGTCCCTCACCTCAAGTTCAAAGTCGGTGAGAGAATGATCTCCGCCAATCCTGAATGCAGTGTGTATATTTTCCTTGAGTGCGTTGCAGAGGTAACATTCTTTCTTACTATAGAGCACCAGTTTCCTCCTTGGAACGGGTGTTGGATTCGAATCTCTTAAGCTTCTGGTTATCAAGTGTGTACAATTCGGGGTAACAGTGAGCGAAGGGAATGGTGTTCACAGCAAGAGAGTTCTACCCACAAGGCCTGCCATATTTTCTTGTATATGATCTGGACATCATCTGGGAATCTATGCACTGGTGATAAATCTTCCTTTAGAAATAAGTGATTACATCCATAGATCAATTCAATCATTGATTTACACTTTCCACAGTGACGCCACTTACTATCCTCGGGAAGCTTGAGAAGAAAAAGATCCGCTTCAGTTTTGTCGGTGGCAGGCAACACTGTATATTTGCATGCCACAGAGCCTTACAACGCACGTAGAACAACCTGTTGCAGGAGGGGTATTCCGCCATTTCCACGTCCTCCACATCCAAGTTTCCAACACTTTCCTTGACAAGAAGTCCAGAGCAGTCGAAAAAGGTGCAGTATACTTTCAGTGCTTCAGGAATTTCTGCCTCCACCATTACAACCGACCACTGCTCAAAGATCTCCGCAGGCAGAAAATACCTGCACTCATCCAGCGTCAATGCTTCTCTGTAAGATTCATGCGGGCAATATATCTAATGCCTATGATGTTTGAGCACCGAGTGGATGTACCGTGTCATGCACGACTCGCAAAACTGTTGAAAGCAAAGATTGCCCTCAAACATATCAGGTGACTCCTTAAAGCAATCCCGTAGAGTTGCACAGTATGGAAAAGGGATTTGACATTGAAACTACTGGTGAAATTGAGAGCAATTTAAGAAGTTTTAAAGCTGCCTTTGGATGCTTTTAGCAAGCATGAGCCAACAGGAATCCAACCAGTGTAAGCCAGCAAGAAGCCAGCTAGCAAAAAAGCTAGCTAGCGTGAGCCAGCTTAAGCCAGCCAGTAGCCAACATGGAGGATAGCGAGAAAAAAAAAAAAAAAAAATTCCAGCTTCTTAAAGTTATTTTTTGTTTTTGAAATTTAAAGTGGAATCTAAGAAGTGAAGAAGCCTTTGCTAGAGAGATAAGGTATATTTATGGTTTGTAATTTTTTGGAGTAATAAGGAGATTTTATTTGAAGTTTTTTAATGGAGAGATAAGATGTGAAGAAATAAGGTATGGTTTTTATTTCTATTTTTGAAGTGATTTTAGTTTGTAATTTTGGAGTGACTCAATCAAGTCCATTTCAAAGTCAAGTCAAAATTAAAGTTGTAATTGAGATGTTGCTTCAAGGGAATGCGAGCTTGGAATTCTCATTGTTTGAGAAATTTCAAATCACAATGTTGTGAAGGTTGATGTACTTCAATAATTAATAAAGACATAATTTTTCGTGTGGTGTTTGTGTCTGAGATCCGCCTGAAATTGAATAAGGGGATCTTAGGTACACTGTGTGCAATGAATGCGTGTGCATGAATTGTGTTTAGATTATCAAAATGCTCTTAATCGACTACATGCACATAAGCAAGCTTAAGTATAAAAATGCTTAATCAAGCTCCTGTAATCAAGATTAAGTTCATAGGCACAAAGCGTCACATCATCAACTTGATAAGATGATCTTCCAAGCAAGCAAATTTCACATCATGTAATAAAATCAATCAAGTTAAGGATGTTACAAAAATCAAGCATTTCAAGCCAAGACGACATCAACATCATCAACACTTTTTGTATCACTTGCAATGTTTTAACTGAATTGTCCGGGTGCATTTTCAGTTGTAACTGACACCCTCATTTGATTTGTTAAAGTGCATCATTAAGTCAAGTAAGTTGTCACTTGAACATTGAATTTATCATTTTTCATTTGGGCGCATTTTCGACAGTGTTCGACACCCATCATTTTTCAGCACATTTGGTGCATCACTAAGTGCAGTAATCACCCAAGAGTTCAAGACAACAGGTTTTTAAAGCAAGTACAACAATCATTCACAAGAGAGCCTGTGTAAAGTTCATTACAACATTCATAAAGTTCCTTTCAAGCAAAGTTATCGTCATCAAGTGAGCATTAAATCAACAATTCAAGCAAGTGTTTAAAGTCTTTTCCAGATACAACTGATCATTCGAACTCATTCATCTAACCAGATTCAAGTGTTGAAGTTGTTCCAGTGCAACTTTCTTCCAAACCCATCATCAAGCCATGGGAAGAAATCCAAAGTAATTGAAATCGACGTGTCTTAGGATATGTCGAAGATAAAAAAAACTTACATATCCTTGGATTTATTCAAAGCCCATTCAGTTCGTCAGTGCTGGATTACTTGAACATATCACCTCAGCAAGTTCTCCGCAAGTTGCAGACATACGACAATGCACACAAACTGAAGTTGCAGAAAAACAAAAATGAACACTAACTCAAGTTGTAGACAAACCGAAATGTTCTCATTGTCAAAGAGATGGTCATCTGGAAGATTAATGTTTTGATCTCAATCCTTGTCACCATTGCGGCAAGTCAAATCATACATCAGAGAAATGCTGCAATCAACAAAAAATAGCCAAATTGAAGTTAAAATATTCATTGGTTGATCCCTGGGAATGGTCATCCTCAGCCAAAATATTGTACAAGTTTTACAATCAGATTCACTCACACATATTGCAGCCAACAGTGAAATGAAGATGATACTCTCGTGCAGTTGAACGGGGGAATACACCAGTGAAACTCTCCTACACCTGAAGGGGGGGAGTTCAGATATCAAATGCAGATGATTGTCTCTCCTTTTAGCTAACAAAGGGGGGAAAAGGTCAATGAAATTGACAAGTGGTTGTTAGACTGAAAGTCTCAACGACATCAACGAAGCAGCCAATGAGCATCTTCATCAGCGAGTGGGCGATCATCATCAGGAAATATGCCAGTGGGCATTCATCAAGTTGTGTTAGTGGACACCGGATGTTGTTTTCAAGCAAAGGACAGTTGGATCCTGTTGTGGCTTGGCACGTGATGGAGTTGTCAAGAGACATTCATAGATGAATCAAACATGCAACTGATTCATGTTCTCTTCAAATTTGAGTTTTTTTCAGCATCCAGCTTTGGCAGTTTTTCAAGCAAATGTTTTTTGAGGATCAACTTGAGAACTTGGAAGATGGTTCCTTGTTCATTTTGGATTTATCATTGAGGGGGGAAATGTTAGCCTCACTCTCTTAAAAATCAATGATAAATCCAATTATTAAATTAAATAAATAAAATCACGAGAATTCCTCAAACCAAGGATTCTAGTTTGGATGAGAGATTCTCTCCAATAGCTCTCCTAAATTAGTGTGTAAGTTGAGAAATTGTCTCAACCAAGTGAGTCTAAGATAGACACACTATCTTAAGACCACTTTCTCATGTATTTAAATGTATTATTAAATTATTTAAAAAAGGAGATAATTACATGAGTATGAGAGGCCACATGATGTCTCTCTGCCTTTTCCGCTAGTTTATTGTTTGTGAGTTAATTTGTTGTACATATGGTTTTATGGCTTTGTGATATGGTTGTCTGATTTTTCTTAAGATCCACCAAGGAAGAGATCTTTGCATTAGCCAACAATGTCTCCTTTCGTACAACATCAAGCCCTTCATGGATGAGGTATTGTGTGATGTTCCTCACTTTGAAAATTATGATGTTTTATTAGGCCAACCATACTTGTGGAAACATCATGCTATGTATGAGTTCAAACCTCATACTGTTATTATTACTTTGGGAAGAAAATTATACTAGATACAAGAAGTAACCCCACCTACCACCATTTATTTGAACTCTGCTAAGAAATATACTAACATCATCTCCCAAAATGAGAAATTTGTTTTCTTTTTGATATGATCTCAAAGTAAGGGGAATATCGTGGCCACATCCATGGCCCCTAAAAAGGTTTCCTCCATGCAATAAAATAATTTTGATAAGGTTGTGGAAGAATACAAGGGAATATTCTCCTCACCCATAGGGGTACCCTTGCACTATTAGGTCAAGCATTTGATTGATCTGACTCCTGGAGCACCTCTACCCAATGGGACAATATATCGCTGCTATCTTATGGAAAACGAGGAAATCAAGCGGTAGATCCAGAAATTGCTATAAAAAGGGCACTTTGACTAATTTCCTCAACTTATGGGAGCCCAATTGTACTCGTATAAAAAAAAGATGGGACCTAGAGACTCTGCATTTATTATCGAGCACTGAATAAAATCGTTGTCAAGAACAAATACCCGATCCCGCATATTGGTGAACTTCTTGAATAGCTTAAGCGGGCCAAGAAATTTAGCAAGATTGATTTGAGGTCTCGCTATCACCAAGTTCTTATAGAACCCATAGATGTATGGAAGATCACCTTCAAATCCAAGGAGGGTCTTTTTGAGTGGTTGGTCATGCCCTTTAGGATGACAAATTCCCCTGAAACTTTTATGAGGCCGATGGATCACATTTTGTAACCTTTCACCAACTCGTTCTTGGTTGTAAATCTAGACGACATCTTCATCTTCAACAAGATTTGGGCAGAGCACTTGTAACATATTCGACATGTTATTCAAACCCTATGACAACACAAACTATGTGGCAACTTGGATAAATTCTCCTTTAACATGAACTACGTCAAATATCTGGGCTACATAATTGATGAGCAAGGCATGCTTGTGGATCTAGATAAGATCCACGTCATTCGGTATTAGCCAACCCCAACAACTCTAACATAACTTCACAGATTTTTGGGCTTCACCAATTTCTATCAAAGGTTTGTGTTCGCGTTTACTCATATCAGTTGGCCTTTGAGTCAAGTTACAAAGGGTAGAGTGAAGGTGAATTTTTTTTGGTCTCAATCACAACAAAAGTAATTCTTTGAGCTAAAACATTACCTTTGCTCTGTGCGAGTACTCACATTTCCAAACCTACAATAACCATTTGAAATTGAGATAAATGCCTTCGAATATGCTATTGGTGCAGTTCTCACATAGAAAGGGAATCCAATGGCCTTTCATAGTGATATACTCTCTAATACTATTCAGAAATACCCCACCTACAATAAGGAGATGTATCCCATTATGGAAGCTTTTTGGCAGTGGAAACATTACATTCTGAGGAAGGAGATGATCCACATGGATCACTGACCTCTTTAGTTTATGAAAACACAAGGGAAGTTGCAGAATGATCACCATGCGAAATGGTCCACATATCCGCAACAATTCCATTTGAACATTAAATACAAGAAGGGTAGCAACAATAATGTTTTTGATTGCCTTAGTCGACTGCCGATTGTGGCACTGACCACTATTATCAACTCTTGTGGGCACTAGACTTCTGGATGGTCGCAGCTATTCAAAAACTATCCATACTTTGACACAACATACTAGATTTTAAAGGATGGAAAGTAAGTACCAAACTTCCACCTCTAGGACAAATTGTTATGCTACCCGGGGTACCTTTGTGTTACTTCAAGTTAGCGTACCAAGCTGATTTGGGAGGCACACTACAGTCTGGTCGTAGGACACTTTGGTTTGGAGAAAATAATGGCAATACAATAGAAATATTTTTATTGGCCAAAAATCTGATAGGATGTTCGAAAATATATTAGATCCTACACTTCCTATGCCATCGACAAGCCAACCATTAAGATGCAAGGCATGTACAATCCTTTGCCTACTCCTAGCCGACCTTGGGAATCCATCTCCATAGACTATATGTCTAGCTTCCTTCTACCAAGTATGGTAGTGACTATGTATTTGTGGTCATTATTAGATTTTCTAAAATGGCTATATTGGATGCTTGCAAGAAGAGTATCATAAAAAAATAATCCGCCAATCTCTTCTTTGAATGATTGTGGGTACATTTTGGTATCTTGTAGATCATTATACTAGATTAGAATAGCAAGTTCTTGAGCATGTTCTAGTCAAGCCTCTAGTCATTTTTGGACACCAAGCTCACCAAGTTGACTGCATTCCGTTCCCAGACTGATGGCTAGCCAGAGGCCGTCAACAGGATAATAGTGCACATACTATGCATGTACAACTCCAAGCATCCATGAACATATGATGTGAGTCTTCCCTATGTGAAACATAGCTATAAAAAATATCTCCATATCTCGACTGACAACAACCCCTTTCAAGTGGGCTTGAGATTTAAACCATTGTGCCCCATTGATGTTGCAATGCCTCTTGTAACTACACTGACAAAATCAACACATGTTCAGTCTAAAGCTGATAAAGCCACCAGGTTTATTGAACATATTCAACACATCAGCCAATAATTTCATGTCAATTCCATGTACAAACAATGTCATGATCAACATCAGGTGCCACATAAGTTTCAAGTGGGTGATAAGGTGTGGCTGCATTTGCAGAAGGAATGCCTTGCCAGAGCCCATCAGAAGCTTTGACCACTTCGATATAAGCCTTACACCATCACCAAGGCTATGGGTGGAAAGGATTTCAAGCTAAGTATCCCCCCATTCCTTGGCCTGCACCCCATATTCAATGTGGACCGCCTTTGGCCAGACTTTCCACCATTGTTGGACACATAAGACATTGTTGACCAGATGGAACCAACATAGCTCAATTCAGACTACATTGAACATGCCACAACTAATCAAATCATGGACAAAAAAATTAAGAACACTCATTAACAAAGGATTCAACTGTATTGGGACATTAAAGCTGGCCAACTCTTGCACCAAGGCAAGTGGCGCACTAGGGACCAAGTTCAACAGAAGTTTCTTCACCTCATGGAGGAACTGAACAAAATGGGGACCATTGATTCCTAAGGGGAAATGATTCATCCAAGTGGATATTGGTGGCAACCCTCATATTCCACGTGGACCCCAAGCACTATTTTCTATCAGTTTCACATTTTTCAACATAGTTTCTTATTTCAACATTTTTTTTTTTTTATTTTTGGCAGTTTTTCGGTTCCAAAATTCTGAATCTATTTTGAGGCCCTAAATGAAATTTTTTAGGGAAATGGGAAAATATTAGTTTTCAGTTGAAATTTTTTATCCTAAGATAGAACTTTCTAATGGCCTATCATGCATGCCAAACAAAGCTCATATGCCAAAGTTACGACCCGGGGAAGTTGACATTCCAACTAACCCCACGGGGCCCATACGTTTTGATGCTTCATCTCCTAGGGTTAGGTTTTTGGATGTTTATGGTTTCTTAATGTTTTTCATGATAAAAATTCCTTTGAGACTCATTTTAACATAGTTCAAAAGGCATGTAGCTGTCACATCTCTTATCAAAGATAAGCTACCATCACCTGAGATAGATTGTTTCCTTTCTATATGTAAATAATTTTCAACGGTTGCTATTTACTAATTGAAGTTTTGTTTCGTTGTATCTCTATGTTTTTTTTTAAATTTGTATTTCATTTCCTTCCTTTATAAATGTGTATCAAAAGTGGCTCGTCATTGGACATTTTTTTCTGACCTGACAGTGACTTCTCCCTCGACCATGGGGAACACATATCTTCTTGACTTTGAGCATGACATGTCAGACAACCAGGTCATATGGGCCCAATCGCCTCTGTTTGTTCATGAAGCTCACAAATATTATACTCTTTTCTCGATCATGTATACTAGGTCTACCACTCCCTTCTCCTATGAACCACACAATATGGGGCTTCCTACATCTGACAACAAGATGTCGTTCTCTGATGCTACACTCTCTCTTATTGGGATTTTGGGCCTTGGGGAGTTTCTTGTGGATTTCAGAAGTTTCCAAGGGTTTCAACCAACCTATTGGTGTTTAGGTTTCTTAGCTTAGCCTGCGAATCAACTTCAACATTCTAAACCTTGGGATTTAGGGTTTGGTCTTCATACTTTTGTTTTGAATGTCAATCTTTTAGAAGGTCGATGTTTAAGTGAGGGTTTCCTCTTCCTCATAGCTTCCTCATCTTTCTCTCTTCCTCATATCCCCTCGAACCTACCCTCTACACGATATTTCTTGAGGGATCTAGTTTCTTAGGAAAAGGACGAGAGGTCTTTATATAATGGTTTTGAGGTGTTGCTTGTTGGTAGGGTTGAAATATCTACGCCGAGGGTAGGTTTTTTTAACAAAGAAAAGAGCATAGGGTAAGATAAAAGGAATAAAGAGAATTTCATAAAACTATTTGAGGACATGATGATGCCTTTAGCCTTGGGAGTAGATGTGGCTATTCAACAGGTAGAGGTTTTATGTCCAATGTCAGTGGTTGGTAGGATTCGTAGACGAAAATTTAGCAGACCTTTCCTTATCGAATGGGCAGAGTCTACAGTGTGCCATCTATACAAAAACCCTGTTACTATTAAGGTTCTTTCCAAAGGATGGGTGCATCTTATCTTCCAGGATGAAGACGATGCTAAGCAAGTCACAGGTAGGGTGTTGAAAATTGACTCTTCGCCTGTTGTCCTAAAACCCTAGACCCCCCTCTTAGATGCAAGACACAAGAGGATGGAAATCATTCCTCTTTGGGTTAGAATTTCATGCCTCCTTTCCCATCTGTGGTATGAACTTATATTCTGCGATATTGGTAATCTTCCAGTGGTTTACTTGGAGCATTAATCTTCTTATCTCAACATAGGTAACATGTCTGTGGACGAAATACTATTTAGTGTGGATATCCCTGGTAGGATTCTTGGTGCAGTTCATGTGGGTCCTAAGGCTGCTCCCTTGGAGTTGGACTACGAAGGAGTCCATTTTAGATGTAGGAGGTTCCATAAACATGGGTATCGTGCAAATGACTGCGTGATCCCACACATAAGAAGGCAAATAGATATAAAGTTTCAACTATAGTTGATGATAATGAACAAGGGGTTCAATCACAGGAGCCATGGGTTTCTTCATTTAGTATGAATGCACAGGGTATCGATGAAGACAACCAAGCTACACAACAAATGACTGAGTGTTCTTATACAAATATGCAACCATTAGTTCATTCAACTCGAGAATGTGAAGGCATCTTGCTGATTCCCCTTTACTTCCTCAAATCCTACTTTCAATTAAGTTTGTTTTTTATTTTTGCATTCTTAGTCGGGTTTTCCTATGATATCTTAGGTCTCCTATGTAGCCAGTTCTTGCAACCCTTTTAGGATTTCCTCTTCCTTTCCTGTCCCAAATATCTTCCCTTGTCCAAATGCTTCATGTGACATGTCCTCACAATATTCCTCATATAAGTTGATTGAATATGATGTTGTCCTTTACAACCTCGATTATCGACTTGTGGTCCCTCGAAAGAGTGGTCTTGTTTAGGGATTGGGACAAATTTTTTTTGTTCCCTGTGGAAGGCCAAAGCCAAAATAGGAAGTATTTTATATCCAAAGCTAAGGAGAAATCTCGTGCAAATTTTGTTTCCGGTAAGAAATTGTCTATCACAGGGGCCCTTAGAGCTAGCCTAGCCTCTATGGTGATATGTAAATGAAAATTATGTCTTTCAATTGCAGGGGTATTACTTGTCCCCTAAAAAACAAGTGTTGAAGAGACTAGTTGATGCAAATGAACCAGACACCATTTTCCTTTGGTAAAATTTTGATTGCAATCCTTAGATAACCCTATGCTTTGAATCCCTTCTAAATGATTGGAATTTCTTGGTCATGGATGCCTTTGGTTGATTGGCAGGGGGGGGGGGCTTGCTGTGGGATGGAAATCTTATCAAATTCAGGTCTCAAATATCTAGACAATGGAGTCTACTATGGGAATTGAGGTCTCTTCTTTGGTCTTGGGTCAATCTCTTAGATTGATTAACATCTATGACCCATCCCAATATTGCATAGATTTTTGGGAGAATCTTCTCAATAGATCCTTCCTTCAATCAAATAATGTTGTCATTGGTGGTGATCTAAGTTTGTCTCTAGGTTCGTTTAAACCTTGGGTCCCTTGGGCCAGGTCCGATCAATTAGCAGATTTCTTCAGCAGTAGGCTTGGCCGCTGTAAGCTAGTGGATGTGGAGCTTGTCAAAATATCACCTACCTGGAGGAACTATTGCTCTGGTGATGATTGGGTTGCAATGAGAATGGATATATTCATTCTCATTAAAGTCTTATGGATTCTCTTCCTATGATCAAACAATGGATTGGTGAGGGATGCATTTCATACCACTCCCCCATTTTCTTAAACATAAGAGGGGCCCCTAAGAAACCTGCTAGCCCTTTTAAGATGAATTCAACATGGTTAAAGGAGAAGTTCTTATCCCTTGTAAAATCCCATCGGATCCATTTTTCTCCCCTCATGGATGCTTGGCATCATCCAAATTTGAAGCTAACATAAAAGTGATCAAACAAAAGAAAAAATATTGGGAAAGAAGGAAGAAAATTGTAGGATTAACAGGAGTTTGAGGAGTTAGAAATGTAACTATTGTCTATATTTTCCTTATATCGGGAAGGTTTCTCTTCCAAAGAGTTTAGTGTGATCCGAAAGAACCTTGAAAAAGAAGGATTGACCTTCTTACAACTAGGGAGGAGGAGTGGCACCTTAAAATAACTGTGAACTCAAAACGATAATTATAAACTCAAAACAAGAACTCTAGCCAGAAAACCCAAAAACCATGAAAAACAACACGAAAACGAAAAAGTGTTGATACTAGAATAATGCTTTTTTTTTCATGGTAAATTTTCAACATTTAAAAAAAAATGACAGTAAAAGCTAATAAAACCCAATTTTTTTGTGCGAAAAATACCCCGAAAACAAAAGGTGTTAATGTTGGAATAACACCTTTTTTTTTTTAGGATCGACACAGACCCTACACAAAAAATAAAACAAAACAAAATAATAAATAAATATT